>OMLM01008475.1:6470-23120 GCA_900302695.1 Helostoma temminkii
TATTTGTGTACCCACATCCACAAGCTCACACACACACACACACACACACACACACACACACACACACACACACACACAGCAAAATACATAGTTTCAGAGGAGTTTGTCCTGTGGCAAGGACTGACAGTGATAACTTTGAGGGTTTCTCCCCTAAACCAGGAGGATGACTCCTCATTGGCTACCTCGCTGTGGCCTACAGGAGATAAACACACAAAGCCAAGACCCAGAATCCTGATCCTCATGTTCAGAGCATAGTTACATCCCACAGGCATAACAAAGATGGTGAAACAGATTGGAATGTAAAATTATCATGAACATGCAATGCTAAATGTGCCTTACAGCCAACTATTGTGTTTTACTGTTACTCAGTTTCTCATAAAACTGTTGGTATGTTAGTGTGTGAGTGTAGGAAAACTACATTAAATTCTGGCTTGCAAGTTTCTTAGAGAAAACAGTTTTCAAAGATTGCATGCACTTGCCTTGAAGAGATACTTAAGTTACCATCAGCCATGCACACAAATCTGCCCCAAACAATGCTCCAATTTTTTTTTCAGATGAAGTTGTATCCGTACAGCTGACTTATGTGACAGCTTGTCTGATAACTGTATATGCATTTTCTTTCAATCATCAGTAACATTTAAAGTAAAATCAGACAGCAAGTCCTTATAATCAGTCAATGTACAGATCATTGTGGTTACTTGTGCAGAAGTTACTTCAACTGCTTCCTGCAATTATTCATCTATAGAGACATGTGCAAGCTTATTCTTATTGATTTGGGGAACACTGTAATAACATTATCAAACTTGTTCTCAAAATGACTCTTTTTATTGACATAGGTATTCTGGACAATAAGTGCTGGATTAAAATTTACACTTTAAAATGTGGGTATAATCAGAAAGATTATTAAACAGATAAAATAAAAAAAACCCAAATCCAGCATTTTTCTCAAAGGGCCAATAAAGTAATGTTTTTGCTATGTTCTGAGGGAGAGTGGGTGTGAAAGATACTTAGTGAGAAATGCAGTGTGATTACAGAGCAGTAAAACAAGTCTGTCCCCCTAACACACACACAGGGCCTGTCAATCGGTGGTTGAAAAATGAGGCTCACCTTGAAACGACAGGGGACTCGATTCGCTGGAGCATTCATTGCTCAGTTACCACTGCAAAGGCGTTGGTGCGTACTCATTCACATACAGGCACACTGACACACAAGGCCTCAGCCAGACACCCTGTGTTGTAGCCAATTCTTCAACGGCCCAAACCCACCAACTGGTAAATTAAACTCATTGCATGTATAAACAGCTTTCATAAAAAGTTGCACCCTGTCAAGAAACTCCCTGTAGTGTTTAAAGGCTGTGTTTCCGCATGTGTACACTGACAGATGCTCAAGCACTCTTGCAGAGTGCATTAATTACTGACAAGCTGTGTCTATGGATTCCTAGATATTTTTCTTCTCTTATAATGTCTGTCACACATTTCTTTCTTTCTTTTATTCTCTCTTTATCTTTTAACAAATTCCATCAGAGTTGGAGAATTCCTTCATATCTCTTTGTTCACACATATGTCCGTGTATTTTTTTAATATTGTCCATGAGTGTTTTCCTTAATCAGCTCTTTTTTATCCCCCTCCTCCTCCTCCTGTACCTCCCTGTGCTGCTGTTTACTCTGTTTTGCTCCTTCGTCTCCTCCCCTTCAGCCACAAGCCAACAACATTACCTCCCCTTCTCCTCCCTGTTCATTTTGCACAGCCAGAGGTGTGATGCGGGTGAGAGAATAAGATTAAATATAGTGACAGAGAAGGGGAGAGAGCAAAGCACAGTAAATCAAAGACAGCATGACAGAGATGGAAAATGAGGTGGTGACTGGGAAAGTGCAACAAAACACAGATAATAATGAAAGACGAGAGTGACAAGTGGTATCCAGTAAGTAGAGAGGAGAGGGACAGATAGAGAGCAAGAAGGTGTCTAAATGACAGAGAGATTCACAAGTGTGTGAATCAGAGAAACTGATTTCTGAAGATATGGTGTCACTTTCTGCCTGACAGCTGCAGGTCAGAGGTGAAGAGTGAGACTGGAAAACACACATACCCCACTTAGAAACACATAAACAGATAGTGACAGCAAGGACAGACAGAGTGAGAGAAACTTTGTGCCAGCAGGTGCACTGGTGTCTGATGTGGCTACTGGTGGAAAGACAAATGCTTGGAAATGAGCTGCAGAGAAATTACCTTCAATTGCCTTAGTCTAAATCCTAAGGCAAACCACCTGACATACACACTGTATGCAACAGCTGTCGCACACGCACAAACACTGGCTGATTTTATTCATTCACATCTTCCCTCTCCCTCTCAGGAAAAGTATCATCTGTAATTTCTTTTTGAAGACAACACATCCATTTTGGTCCATTTCTCATCACCCAGTGGCTATGGCCTGCTCTGCAAACAGATCCCTCACAAACACACACAGAAGTTAGCATACTGACAAAAAGCATACATAAACTGGGAAGAATGTGCAAACTATGAACATCCAAGAAGAAGCCCCTGCTCCAAAGTTGACACCTTCAAGCTTAGCTAAAGTTTGCAGCAGACTATATGGACAAAGAAAAAGCCCTTTGGAGGAAACATTGAAGAGTGATGAGAAAGGTTGATTTGTTTGGACACAACGAATGTTAAACCACCAAAAACACTGTACCAACCTTTACTGTAAGTACTGCATGATGGTGGTGGCATCATGTTTGCTGCCAGTGGATGTTATGGATGGAAGAATGAAGGGAGACTACATCAGAATCTGCTACTTGGTTGAGTCTTCCATCAGGAAAATGACCCAAATGCACATCAGAGATGGTTGTGGAATGCATTAAGCCAGTTTTTGGAATGGCCTTCACAAAGGCCCGACCGAAACTAAATTGAAAATATGCTGACTTTCACTAAATGGGGACCAAGACTGAAAACAGTGTAAATTTAAGATTCTTATACTGTAAGCCGACTAACAGAATGAACTGAATTCATTAATTTTTAACATTTAATGATCTTAAATGAAAACTGAAATTCTAAAGAGCCTGACAACATTAACAACATGTCATGAAAAAAACGAATAAAAGGACATGTGACATAAGGCTTCAAAATGAGTTGATATAGGTCACACTCAGCATTGGTATGAGTGAATGTGTGTGTGACTGTGAGCCTGAACGCATATGAAATATTGGAGCAGCAATCAGGCTCATCACAGTCAGGTTGTGTTAGTGCCTGTCCACTGGTGAGAACACATTTAACAACCACAAGGTCACTGCTTACAGGCAGATATCTAAAACCTGACTTTGAATGTCATATTTTTGCATCAGCTGGAGGACATGTTTAATTTATTTTGAAAAATATTTCACAATTCCACTCCACTTGACCATATTCAGCAAGCATCTGTGCGGCGATGTTGCACCAGCTGGCCTTAAATAAGCTGTTGTGTGTGACAGATGTTTTACCATCTAACTGTACTGTAATGAAAGAGCAAGCCTGCGAAATAGGGGGATTTAGATGAAATGAACAATTTACACATTTGATAAAGCTTATTAATAACTTTAATAAAAGGATTAAACATATTCTAGCATACAATTTAAGTTTATTAATTTAGATTTTTTAACAAATGTTCTGGGGACTGTGTTCAACTTGCAGCTTTACAGAGATACATGCAATTATCCTCAGGATAGTCCTTTCAGATGCTTCCAGAGAAACAACTTGATAAGATTTAGCCTCTGCAACTCCCACCTACCTGATGGTCTAATAAGAGGTTGATAGAGCTGTATTGATCTGATCATTGTGTGCATTCAGTAGAGGTCAAACCTTTTATATGGTGCTTTAAGTGTCTAATGTCTGTGCCTCCTTTCCAATCTAACATTTTATTCCCAATTTAACTCCTTTCTCCTGTCTTTCATCTTGTTCATTGCTCTCTCCTTTTCCTCTCTCCCTCCAGAGAAAACCAACAATGCCCAGAGAATCCATCCAACTCATCATCCTCAGGCAGCTGCTCAGAAACTGAGAGTAATGTCCAATCGGAAGAAGCCAAACTAGTTAGGAGGTCATTAATGGAAGTACACTGAGAGTTAGAGCTTTATTGGATATTGAATTCCTGTCTCCAGCTTCCACATACAAACTCTCTCACACGATCTCATAAGCACACAAATTAATTTGGGTAAAAAAAGCTAGAAACACTCCCACTTTCTATCGGATACAATCCTGTTGACGGGCCTGATGTCACCGCTTGCCTCCATATTGTTCAGCTCCTCAGGGGGCTGAACCAACCTCCAGAGGAGTATGGGCAGGAGGGTGGCTGACCCAACCAATCCAGTGCCTGCACTCGGGGTTCCCTTGGCAGTGGGGCGATGGGGCCCACTGTGCAGTGTTGGGGTGCAGACATCTCCTGGACTGCGATCTCTCCCCTCCATCAAACGAAATGGGAGCCAACCACCCAATACACATCGTCCACTCAGCATGGCAACAGAAACAACAGTAGAGACAGGAGGAGTTATCAGAAGTGACAGCAACAAACTGCCCGTGTCTAAGGAGACATCTCAGAACGAGATCAACAGCCTGACACAGGATGACATGGGGTCACAGGGGTCAGGCAGTGGCGTTTACTGCCAGATCAAAAATATGCAGACAAATCCCAAGGACACAAGAGGTAAAAGGACAACTCGGTATACAAATGGTAGTGTCGTAGCTTCTGATATGGTGGGAGGGGTTTGCACTGAGGCCACAGAGGGTAAGGAGCCAGTTCAGGAGAGGAGGAGGGTACAATCTCTACGTGGTGAGGGCCATCGCTCAGTAGTGAAGACAGGGAGTGTTTGTACAACTGTGCATGCCACCCCACCTCGGCCCTGTCGAATGATGACAACTTCCCCGACGCGCCTATGTGCGACTTGTGGCAGGAGACGGTCACAGATTACACCATGCACAGGTGCATGTCGCAGGAGGGCTGTCACTCAAATAACAGCCAGCCAGACATTACCTAACCCTCGGAAACAAATTATAGCACCCAAACAGTCAAGAATAGACTCTGGACTCTCCGTTCTAGACTCTCAGTCTCACACCAGAAACACAGACATAGCAACCTCAACACACACATCAATAAAAACTTCTCAAATACCACGGTTGTCACACACTATTCCAAAAACACACAACTCACATTCCAACCACATTTCACACAACCAGATTAAAACAAAAAATTCAATTCAGCAGTCAAGGCCACTTTCTGCTGATTTTATTAATTACAAGGACTCAGCCACACAAACAACAGACATACACATGCACAACAATACAGACAGAACCACAGCTACAACACATACACAAGCACAAACACCATATGCAGAGATGACAGAGCCACATTTAACTGACAAAGGCATGCATGACATTACTATCCAGCAGGCTAATGCACACACAAACCAGGTCCACATCTGTTCCAAAACATCAGCTTCTTCCCTCGAGTGTGACTCAAAACCTACCACCACCCCACCTCTACCACCAAAAAACTCTCCCAAACCCACCCAGTCAATACTGGCCACTTCTGTAGCGCAGACCAAAAAAACCCAGGAGACCACAAATGTGCTGAAAAAAATGTCCTCAGATCGGCTCAAACTTAAGGACTATACAAAACAAAAAAGCAAATCATTTGATGACCAAACTCTGCCTTGTAAAACTCATATGAAAGCACAGTGTAATGGGGCTCCAGGAGGACTGCTGGGAGGACAAACTGGGAACCCACCACGCGGGTTGGAGAAGCAGTTGCAGAGTGTGGAGGAGAATCTGCTGTCCAATCAGGAGAAGATCAAGGTGCTTCTCAATGTTATTCAAGATCTGGAGAAGAGCAAGGCCCTCAGCGAAGGGTGAGAAAATGGGAAGGGAATGAAGGGAGGGTGGAAAAGGGGTGGTTGGGTTGGAGGCAGATGATAAGGAGGAGATGGTAAATGGGGGATTAAGTTTGAAAAAGGGACAAAAGATTAGCGTGAGATTATAAGAGGGAGAGCAAAAAGACTGAATGATAAAGATAAACCTAGAGGTATTTACTGCAGGAGCAAGTGTTTAAGAGTGTGAGCAAGAGTGATAAAGAGAAGAAACAGAGCAATAGAGATAGTAGAGATAGTATCAATGGAGTGTGCAAGATTGAGAAGAGAGTATATTTGAGTTTTTAGAGCAATATATACTGACAGGCTTTCAAGTCCAAGTAATACATTCTAAATGTCAGAGCTGTGGAGGATTGCTCAAATGTGTGTGGGGGCAGGTGTGTGTGTGATCCAGTTCTGCAGGGATATGATACCTGCCAACCTGTAGTCAGTGGTAGCATATTCTTATGTCTTCCTTTTCTTTTTAATCTTATACCTAATACTTCTCCTCAGAGACACTATCTGTTCTTTATATCTCCTGCTAATTTTGTTATTCTTCATTCCTTCTCAATTCATCATCTTTGCCCCATTCTCTTTGTTTCTTCCACCTTCCTACATCTCTCAGTTGGCTCTCAGTGTTCACTTCAATTCAATCAACATCCTCCCTTTTTTCTGGGCTCTTTAACCTCAAGCTATTCATCCCTATCTCAACCTCCACCCTCGCACCTCTCCTTTCATCCATTCTTAATTAACACCCTATTTCACTATTCCCATCTGACTTTCTTTCTGCAGCTTATCATAAGATCATGTCTGCAACCAACAATTATTATTTTTGTTTACCACCCTCACCATTTTTGGATTTTGCCCTTCTTTCAGCCCAGATAAACTGCCCATCACTCTTACCTGCTGTCATATGTTAGCTGCCACTCTCCATTCTTCTTCATCTCCACATCTTTTTCCTTTTCTTCAATTTTACCTTGACTGTCAACTTTCGGTATCTATTTCTGCACTATACTTATACCTTTATCATAATTCTTCCTTCCTTAATCTCAACCCCTTTTTCTAACTGGTGCCAATCACTTTCTTTTCTCCTCTACACATCCTAAAACCCAATTTTAACTGTTTGCTAGACCTTGTCGAAACATAGTATTTGTACATCTCCATTAGAGCTGTGTATTGGCAAGAATCCTGTGACAGGATACAGGGGGTACAATTCAGTAGAATGTGATATTGTAATATATTGCATTTTTTAAAATCTAATTTTAGGAAAGCTGCATAAATCCTGAGTAAATAACTGAAAGATTTTATTCACTCATAATGTACAGAACACAGCCATGTAACAGACTGGGGTTTTAACATATCAACCACTGTATACCATGAATCTTTGCATGTAAATTACTATTTAAAAATCAACACCATCTTTGAGAATCTGTAACAATATCCCACAACCTAATATTGCAAACCTATATTAAGTGTATCAATATTTTTATACACTCCCAATTTCCTTCTAAACTCTCTCTACATGTTTTTACTCCTCCCTCCATGTTCTGATCAGGGTTAGCAGATGTCTCTAGTTCCAGACTAATCCCTATCAGATTACCTTTGAGAAATGCAATTAATGCTTAAGCTGCACAATGAGGCTCCTAGACTCAGCATATGCTTGCCCTCCCCCGTGTGTGGCTGTATAAGATTATGTATTCATATTATTCAAAGTGTGTTTTTGTGTGGTATTGTAAGAAAAAACTCATATCTCAAACTACATGTGTGAGAAAGTAAAAAAGGGGTAAAAAAGACAGGGGGAAAGTGAGAGAGTGAGAAGTGTAAGAGAACCAGCTAGTAATAGGGGCTGCATATATCTGATGCTGTGCCAGAAATGAAAGTACTCTAAGTGGGCTGCTGTGATAAAAGTGTCAGTTGTGCGGAAATGTTGTCGCTGTGCTCAGCTCCTTGTTTTCTTTTTTCTCCTGAAGCAAATACTCATCTTCTCTTACAGTAGCTGTCTTTGATAAAGACTTGTAGGGAGAGGAAATGATGCCAGTCACACAGCCTCTCTCCATGTAATTAAAATGTTGATTCATGATGTTTTATCATCATGAATCAACTACTGTCTCCACTACACAGTTCAGTGAAGGGGTAGCCAAAATGTCTTGGCAAAATTAAGGGTTTTAATTGCATAGCACGAGTATGCGGATTGTTTATCCAATTTCATTTCCCAACACTTTGGCACTGTCTGTATCTCTGCAGTAGTTTTATAATGTTTACCAATTTTCAACACAGTTTTCATTTTTCGGAAACCCTTTGCTCATTACATTTATGCCATGTAATGTCTGGCTTCCAATGAGATGTACCTAGACACTCAGTGGAAATGATGTTTTTCTCTGCCTGTAATGCTAAACAGGCATATTTTCACCCACCAGGACTATTCAGGTGATGTCCTGGTTAGTTATATTCAGGTACATCACATGCTTTAAATATCACAAGCTATATTGTGCTCTTTGATAACCCCCAGAGAACACACCTGATGTTGCTGCATTGATTATACTGTACATAAGCAGAGAGAACAAAAACAATTTTTACACCAGCTGTCAGAACAGTGAGACACAGTGATGAGAAAGAGAGCCAACTGCTATTTCTACCATTTCTCCCTCTATTACGGCACATAATTGAATAGTTCTAGTGAATAGTAACAGTTTTTCAAATATTGTATCAATATAGCAGTGGATGTTTTTCTTTAAGCAGACCAAAGCAAAAGGTGTTCAATGAGTTGGCATCTACTGTACATGAACAGTTGAATTGAAGTCCTTTGGCGAGTGTGTGAATGTACATTTGTTGTGTCTACAGTCGCAGCTCATACAGAACTGGTCAGGACATTAACAACTGCCCCACCTGCCAAAAGACAGCCTGCATCATCTACAGGTAACCTCACCATAATGAGCTTTCTGCATTACATAACCAACAAGTGACAACTAATTCTTTCCTAGAGTGTAATAAACAGCCCTGCCACTTCTAGACAACTGTATGCCTTTGGTGGCCTTGAAAATGTTCTATTTCCTATTGTGTTGCATGAGCCTTTCCAGGTTTTATCACTTATTCAGCACCTTTTTCTTTTTGGTTTATTTTTCATTACCCTATCTTCCATGTACTGTATCTTGCTGTCTCTGTACTTTTTCCTCCCACTCTTATAACTGTACTGCTGGTACAATATCCCTATTCTTTGTAAAATGTGAGACTAAATGGGATCCTAAAAGGGATAATATATATTCTACAGAATAGAGAAGAATATTCTCTCTAGAAAATATATTCACAGATAAAAGAATGTTCTGTGAAACAAGCAAATGTATATATTAATTAATATAAGATGTTTCTTTCCTGATTCAGTTTTCCTTTAAATACGTAATTGCATTCTTAGATTTTCCACAATCAACATAGCAGCACACTGGTATCACATACTATAGTTTAATCTCCTAACACCTTGAACCCATTATTACCCCATAAGTCTCGTCTTTTAATTATGCAAATCATTTTATCTTCTCAGTCCACGTCTGCTCAATCTTTGTCATCTCAAACTTTCAATTAAGCTGGTTTCCTTGGTACATCTATGCCTCATTCTATCTGTCAATTGCCAAAGGCACCATCACCTGAGCTCCTTCCCACCCAGCTGCCAAGATTCTGCTTACACAAATTTGAAATATGCGTTTTCATACGAATGTGGAGAACACAAGATCTGGTATCCTTCTTTTAGTCTGCCTTTTTTGTGTGCATGATTCAAGCAAAGCGTTGATTTAAGTCATTCCTGATTGTTTACAACCATATATAAATCTTCTTTGCAGGCCATAAGGGATAAAGATAACTTTTACAGACTCCAAAAGACATTCACCTACCAGCAGTCCCAAAACTGTAAACTCCAAAAGTTCATAAAACATTCAAGCAACTCCGTTCAATTGATGGGTAACAGGTAAAGGAATCATGACTGGGTATAAAATGAGCATCCACTAAAGGCTCAATATTTCCAAGCAAAGATGGATTTTGGCTTAACGATGCCAAATATCATGAGAGAACTGTCAGTCAGTTCAAAAAGAATATTTCTCAGCAAGATTTCAGAATAATTTAGATATTTCCCTATCTACATTACATAAAATTGTGAAACAATCCAGGACCGTTAAACCATTAAATGTTTAAGCCCTCAAATAGCATTGCATGTAGCAACTTTCATGCTATGCTCTATGTCATGATAAATATAGCCACATGGGCTTGGGTGTACTTTACACAGTGATAGTTTACATAGTCATATGCATGTGCAAGATAAAGATAGAACATACATTTGTGCACACACATTTTTTTTCTTGGACACAAATATCATATGCAAATATAATTATGTAAACACATATCTAAATTAATCCAGCAAAAAAGGGAGCTCAGCTTCTGTTATATACACCTGTGCATGCATGTCATATACATACTTACATGGATGCAGTCATATGGACAGAAAGAGAAATGAATGTGTTTTATGCTGATGTGAAGGATGGTAATGACTTGAATAAATATGCAGAAATTGTTTCATAATCATATTTCTCCTCACATAACTGAATAAATTTGTTATGAAGAATTACACACATTTGTGACAAACACACACAAGAGCCAGAAGTGCAAGGGTTCCACTGTTTGACTGGACTGTACGGTTCTTATCAAACCCTCAGACAGGATGGAAGATAGGGAAAGAGAGACGAATTGCGCTTGGGACTGAAACATCCATCCTAATGATATGTGGTGAAAAAAGGGGGTTTAGTGTGGGCTAGCTGTCTGAAGATGTTGTGCAATTGTTGGTCATAATTAATCTGTATGATGAGATAGGGAGAGAAATTTTTGAAACCTCCTCTGTGTTCCTCCCAAAGCATAAACAGCTCAAACACAAAGACACACATAGATGAATGTGCAGACTTATATGCACCTCCAAGTAACCTTCTATTGACGCATACACCTAAGCTTGCCATGTAAAAGAAAAGAAATACATTTATGAATTCCATCACATGTAAAACATAAACCTTAACCCTGCCCACTACATGTCTAACTTTACCCTCTATTCAAAACTGGCTCTCAGTATGATAGAAGCAACAATAACAGTCACACAAACACACACACTGTAAAAGATGCTTCTAGAATGAATCAAGGGCAAGAGCTTTTCCTACTGTGCTGTAATCCGATGAATAATAGTGTGAGAGAGGTAGATATGAGTGGAGTGAGGTAGAGAGGCAGTTAAAGAGGATTGAGAGAGAGAGGTGTGGGGGGTTGAACCCTGTGAAGTGTGTAGCTAAAGAGCGACGTCACAGAGAAAGGTCCTCCATTCTAAAACAAGATGGGCTGTAAATTGACTAAATGTGAGACAGGTGCACCACTTTATCTTTGTATGTATTTTGTGTGTATATGAACAATATCTGTGGGTGCAGTCACACTACTTCTCCTTCATTATTAATTTATGGTGGCCATTTGCCTTCCACTATACCAAACATAGATTTTACTTTCTCCTCTATTCATCCATTGCCTCTGTTGTTCAATCACTGTGCTCCTTCTGAGGAAGACGAGACCTTTAGCTCTAATGTCTTTGGTGGCTCTTATTCTCTCCTTTTTTACCTCTCTGTTATTATCCATCTTACAACATCCCAGAAGAGTCAATTTCTTTCCTTCCCCTTCCCTACATTCTTTCCCTACACTGTATATTCCCTTTTACCCTAATTCAGCTATGGGCTTGTTATGGCAGATGCACACATCGGATGTCAGGGGAGAACCTCCCATGTGTTTGTATAGTATGTGTGTGTGTTAGTTTGTTGGGATACAAGACAAGGATGGTGTAGTCCCTGCTCCTTGCGTCATCATGTGGCTCATTAACTCCAGATGCTAGGCCCTGTGCAGCTCTACCCCCATTATCCAACTCAACTCCAAACACACATTCTCTCACACACAGAAACACACAATTAACAAAGGGAGAGAGAAACTCCATGTCTACTACACTATGACCCGCAGCGATGGACACTTCAGAGAGCTGGTGAGAAAAAGAGCACGGAAGAGACGAGAGTAAGAGCAGTGAATGAGAGAGGCATAGAAAAAGAAAGCCAAAAGGATCTGCTTTGAACACATCAGAAGAGTAAAAAAAGTTCCTCCCTCACTCCTTCCTTTAGCTCCTCCATTTTGCAAATGCTCTTCTCCTTTCCTCCTTTCTTTTTTACTCTCCTCCCACTCCACTCATCTCACCAGCCTGTGATCTATCAGTGCATGAAGTGCAGAAGAATACTACGGACGTGAAATGAGTGCTGAGCTGAGGAGTATGTGTGTGCCTGTGCATATATATAGGTTAAAAATGCAGCATGATTCTACATCATCGTATAAAACTGCATTATGTGTATGTACAGTACAACCTAACTTTAAGGTGCTGTCAGCATTCTGCAACAACATTGTCATTAAAATTAGTTTGTTCATCTTTCTCTCAGTCACTTTCTTTCAAAAATCTCCTTCAGCTTAGCAGCTTCTGCTTACTGTACACCCGTTCATGCCTCTAGTCTGTCTTTCTACAACACATCAAATGAAAACTTAGCTATATAAATACATTTCACTTGGCTTGACACCACCCTAAGCCCTAAATCATGCTCCTAGTGCATCTCTCTCATCCCTGTCTCCCTCCCCTTACTCTCTCTTCTACAGTGTTGAGCATGATTTCCGACAGCAGGAGGGACGCTTCCAGGGAATTATGGAGGCTCTGGAGGGGGAGTATGATGTGCCTGCACCTACTCTAACAAAGCCCATGCCAGCCCCTTCCTCCTCCAGCCGCCCCAGCACCAAAGCCCGAGTCAAGAAACTCCGCAAGAAGTGTTTCTGGTGGCTGTAAACACCACAAAACCACAACTGCCTGTGGTGTGGATTGGTTTTCATGGGACCAAAAAGTTTTAGAGTAAAGCATCTCTCTCATGGTCTGTGGGTGTTATGTGTGACATTAAAATCAACAGTGCCTGTAAATGGCATTTGCATCCACTGCAATCCAACCTAAGCTCTTACAAAACGCACTGGGGACCAGGTGGGACATGGTGGAAATGCAATAAAGAAGACAAAGTGGACCAAAGGATTTGTTGAACTTTCTTTTCAGATCTGTGTGAGGAACACATTGAGGATTTTATCTGTAATTGATAATTAACTTTTGACTGAAAGTAACATTCTAATGGATAAATTAAGAGTATGGGTGATGAGACGGGCATACTGTCGACTAGCTGTGTGAGCAGATGGACAGATGCATGAATGGATTTATGCCAAGATCGAGTGATGTCTACAGCTGGAAGTTTGAATCTTCACAACAATTTTTGGCCAAATTAAAGCAATAAACATTGGAATTTAAATTATTATAGAAATCCAAGGGTTTCAACAACTAATTGGAATTCTGCATCACTGGAGGGCTTCACAGCTAAAAGTTGAATGTAGCTACAACTGAAGCACTAAGTGGATACAAGCAGAAAACAAGCTGGTGAGATCTCTGGAAACAAAGAGACAGCTTGCTGCATGGAGTCCAGGGTGTGGACAGCACAGTTGAGATTGTATTAAGAATACATTAAGAGACAATGTGATAGGCAGCTGATCAGCGACTGACAGTCTGTGTCAGATAATTGATAATTCTGTCAACTTTGACTGACAGAGTAATTGATTTTCTCCTTTATTACCATCACAAATGGAAGTGTTCTGCTGTAAGATCAATCTTGTTTCAAGGATTTCCACACACTCACATGCATAAAAATACATTCAAATAGATGCATAAACATGCAGGCGATAAGTCACACATTTGGAAAAATCACTGAAACACAAACAAGTACTCCCAAACACATGCATACAGTACACATTCAGTACATGAGTGAACCAGAGTAGACCAATTATTAGTTAACTGTTTAAGATTGGCCTATATTGATGTTGTTGTTTAAATGTATCAATATCTGCAATACAAAACCACAGCACACAAGCACCAATGAAATCTGTATGAATTACAATAAGAGTAGTTGCTGATATCTGGATATTTTAACATTACACAAATTGAGCAGCGCAGTTCCCCAGCTATCAGCTTTCATGTAATTTAGCACCCACCAGCTCTGACAGTGTGAAGTACATACAATAACTCTGGTAATTAAAGAGATAAAAACAAAGCGTATGCAGTCTTTTTGCTGTTCCCCCAATAACAGACATCAGCATGATCACATTAAATAAACCATACAGTAGGTGATTATTTCCAAATTTGTAAACTTGTGCTATTGCATTCAGGCAACGTGGCACTGCTGGCTCATTATTTAGGCTACAGCAAAAACAAAAAACAGTGCTATATATGCCGCAGATTTGTATATCTTATAAAATTGTACAATAATTCTGTATACATTATCAGTCATTTGAATGACCCATGAAATCTTGATCGATTAAATAAATAAATATGCTTTTTGTAAACGCATAACACAACAAAAATGGCATTTTATAACAATCTATACACTAGCAGCCACATCTGATGCCAGAAATTAAACCTGAAAAATCTATAAAAATTCTGCATAGGTCTATCCCTGTTGCAAACACATACCTGCACCATTATTTTGTACATACACAGACACACCATTTGCACAGTGGTTAGTTGATAGCAGTTTAGAGCATGACCACTAATCTCACAAGGGCCTATTTCAGCTGCTACTGGCTGACAGGTTGAGACCAATTAAAATACTGGGTGACAATAAACTTACTAATTAACCAATCTATATCCAAAATACCCTGTCCCTGGATTTTTATAAGCTGTCTCATAACAATAAATGAGATCCCGCAATTTTCCTCTATTCCTGATTTTCCTCTTGTATGTACAATAAAAGTGTGTATTTTAAACAACATGCAATGTTTCAACATACTTTGTGTTTCATTATGAAACTGCATAGCGGAAAAAAGTGGACGCTTAGCTGGCTTTTTTTACTAATCAACATTAAACGGCAGACACAAAGAGAAAAAGACATTAGAGAGAGATTCATCTGTTTATGGAAAGTTAATCATGCACTTCCATTTACTTACAATGAGAGCATGTTCTCGACCCATTGTGATGACTGTCTGGTTGATGATCCTAAGCAGAGACACCACAATGTCCTGGATATGTTGAAATGTTTTCCCCTGAAAAAAGCAGAGACAGATAGCAGTGAAAAAAAAGACAAATAAGGATGACAAGGAAAAACAGAGACTAAAAAAAGAATTGTTAGATGTGCTCTAAATTTCTCTGTAAACACATCAACACATACATAGTCTGGACTCCTGTGCCTTACAAATATTGTCCACTCAGGCATAATGTTGGCCGAGCTTCCAGGGACACATTAGATTGGATGGGTGAATGATCAAATGAGACAAGAAAGACAATAATAATTTTTCTGTGCCTAAAATTTTAAAGTGTTCAGTTCTCAGGAAATGAGTCTACGCAGAACATTCAGTGAATCATTTATAGTGTGAACATTTGAACAACTAAGTGCTTCTGACACATGAATGTGTCTGTTTCTCTGCACACCTGCTTTCCTATTCCCATCGTTCGCTTTGAAGCCATTTTCTGTCACGTCTTTCATCTGCCCAGAGGGATCAAAAGGGACGAGGTGTATTTAAAAGTCTGTCTGTTTCTACTCAGAACTGTCCTAAATTAAATCACTAGTATTATTTTAGTAAAATGTCTTCATTTCATAAATCTGTATGGCCAACTAAGGCTATTTATACTATTATATTTATGCTTTGCTACAGGAAGTGATGCTTCATTGCTCGTGCTCATTTTGATTGTTTCATCAATTTTATTGGTTCTAAAGAAAATACAAACAGTGCATAATACGTGCAACTTTTGCAATGATTGAACATAACTGCTAACTCTTTTAATGATGAAGATAAAAATTCATTTCTTGAACTTACGAGTGTACAATATATAGTAGAGAAATCTTCAGTGATAGTATATCTAGGGGTTAGCACTATGGTCTCACAGCTGGAAGGACCAGGGTTTGAATCTACAGATTGACATGTCTGCCTGGGTTTTCTCCTGGTACTCTGGTTTCCTCCCACCATCCAAGCCCTTACAAAAAATAAGTACATTTAAGTATACTAATAGTATACTTTCTTTTAAACTAAAAATGAGCAAGTATACTTTTTATTTAATTATCAGAGACAAACTAAAATGTGGGCCAATTTAGTCTCAAGAAGTATATAGTATACTAGTTAGTATACTTATTATACTCGAAGTATACTTAAGTATATTTAATAAAATAAACTTTAAGTATACTACTTTTTTGTAAGGGAAGACATGCAGTTAGGTTAATTGGTGACTTTAAGTTTCCCACAGGTGTGAATGTTTTTTATCTCTATACCTCAGCCCCGTTAAAGACTGGCAAACTGTCCGTGGTGGACTGTGCCTCAAACCCAGTAAGAGCTGGTATTGGCTCCAGCACTCAAGTGACCCTGAACGGTAAAATCTGTTAGGATGATGGATGGATACCTAGTTTTATAGATTAATAGTATCAATTTGTTCATAACTGGATGTGGGTTAGTATGGTGATATTGACAAAATCAAATAGTTATATTTTAAAATCAAATACTTTTATTTATATACAGACTAGAATATGGGGATCAATATTAATTCTTACAAATTCTTAATATGAATATGATAAAACAACAATGATTTGATAACTAGACAATGTTACCACCTTTAAATATCTAAAACAGTATTATTTATATATATATTATAAATAAATAAAGTCTTATAAAGTCTTATT
>OMLM01008475.1:41932-59052 GCA_900302695.1 Helostoma temminkii
TTGTGGCAACTACACAATATAAAACATCTTATAGGACACAGTGGTTTCATCAAAGGAAAAGCCTGATAAGAGAGAAAAAAAATCACATTAGAAAAAAACTTTAAAATTAAAGCGATAAGAAGCTCTCTGCTTCCATAGGAAAGGCTGTGGAAAAATTAAAAGGAGAGAAATGAACATAAGAGAGAAGGTGAGATGAGATTAAAATGAGAGGAGGGGTAGAAATAAAGAGGACAGGCAGGGGGGGAGAATAACTCAAAGGAGAAATATAGAACACAGCAGTTGCTCGAGGGAAGGAAAAAAGAAAAAGATACAACTGATGAACTAGACTACAGGAAGAAATGAAAGATATAAGGCATGAAGGACAGAAAGAAGGTGAGGGAAAGAGCAAAATCTCGTACAACGTGCCTTACATATTTTTGAAGTAAACATAGCATTCTTCTAAAAGACTTTGCATGAACACAAAGCGAGTTTGACAAGCTAATAAATCTTCAATGGTGGCTTTTTAACTATTAATGACTGTTGGTCTTGATGGTGATGATGATGGAACCATACAGATGCACCTACAGTGCCAGTGGCTCCCTTGAATACCTGATTTTCTTTAGGCATGGCAAAGCCTTAAAAATTCCATGCTAAAACTTTAGGTGCAGAAAAAGTAAGGAGTTATCTGTTCCAGGTAGTTGGTGGGTGACAGATAGAGGAAGAGAGATAGAAAGAGAGAAGACTGAAATTTATTGGTTCAGAAATACTCAGAGGAGGCTGGTGACTGGAGCGCAGTCCAGGAGCAGTGGAGCGATATTGTGATGCGCACACACACACACACACACACACACACATTGTGCTTCAATGTATATGTGTGAGTTTTTGTACACACATGCTCATGAACACACACTCCACATAATCCATCCACACTCTATAAATAAACAAACAAACACACCAACTGCGTCGATAAACACGCACACTAATTTCAACAACCAAAGGCCGTGATGTCCTCTAGAAGATTAAAAAGACAGACTTGCATTGACCAGTGGACTGAAGGACACACACACACCTAGACAAGTAGAGATTCCTTCCCAGCCCAGTTCTAGAAACACAAATCTACTGCTCCCAAAGCTACAGTACTCATCCAAGTACAATGTCTTTTATACCTGACACCTACACAATGCTATACAAAGGTATTCAAGTCAGCCACAGGTAAGGTGCCTAACACAATTTTGTGCTGCAGTTAACAAAAAGGGTTTAGACTTATTGTATGATGCAGCTTTCATCACAGCTCAGCACGGTAGGTGCCATAAATCTCTCCTGCAGGAACTTTGGCTCACTGATGTACCACTGGCTGCCCATTTAGCAACCTGGTCATGTCATTAGGTCTCATTCGAAGGCTGCACTTCATCATCAATGCTTATTAGCAACATTAACGCTGCAATCAGCAGCCTTTTTCCACAGAGCTGTCAAGAGCAATTAATTCAGCAATGCTGTGTCACTGGACTCTGTGTTTGTGTGCACCTTTGTTTTACTGTAGGTTCAAAAAGAAATTAGAAGTAATTATCATAATCATTAGTCCAAATAAAGGTACACAGACACTTACTGGGAGTAGAGCATGCGTGAACGGACAATGAACTTAAAGATGTACTCGAGAGCTTTGAGGGTCCGGAGGATAGGCTCACACTGTTCCCCTCGACTGGACACGTCCAGATATCTCTTTAACACTGACATCAGCTTTCTGTAAGAGAATGATATGGAGAAAACAGGGGAGAGATAAGAAGGAAAGAAGGAACGAAGAATAAAGAAAGAAGGAAAGAAATAAATCAAAAATCATTCAGTCAGAATTGTAATTCCTTTTCTAATGGTCCACAAATTGGAAAGTTAATCACTAGCTCAGTTTTTCACTTCCATAGAGCATAAAAGAAAGTGCAACAGAGTGAGAGTGAACGATTGAGGGAAAAGCAGACTGGCAGAGAGGTGGAGGTGGAAAATGGCAAAATAGTATTTTACACCTCAACAGATGTACCTTTTACACAGCTCACAGATATTATATTTGCCCTCAGACAGAAAAAATCATTTTCCCAACATCATGAAAATGTTCCAGGGTATTAAAGCAGTTGCACACAGGTGTGGGGGGTAGAAAGTTCAGTCTAAGTTTATCAGCTCTGCCAAATTTGGCTTTGCATCATCTCAGTTGCATATGACACTAGCATATACATAGCATAAACTAATACTGAATCACTACAGATGGTTAACAATGTTAACTTTACAACACATCTATGTCCATGAATTAGCAAAAGGGGATCATGCCCTTTTAAACCTGCACAATCTGTTTGTTAAACAATAAAAGTCCTTCTAAACAAATTCTCTTCTGGTATCCCTGCCATTGGGACGGTCTTAAAAATTTTACAAACATTAGTAACATTCAGCTTTCTCTCGCTTTATTTTGGTGAATGGCTTATAAGCAAGCGCATCATGATTTTATTATTATTTTATTATATTATTATTCTTCTGAGCAAAAGACACACAGTTTCTGCAGTGTGAATAAGTTAGAAATTTACATAAGAGCCTCTGGGCCTACTGGCATTAAGCTGCAGGGACCATCTTAAAGAGCGTGAACACCAACATACTGGCAGGGGATGGATGGAGTGATGAATACACAGGAAGAGAAAAGGCCAGTTAAAGTGGCAAGGATAACTGAGCAAAGGAGGCTAAGAGAAGGAATAGGGACAGCTGGGAAGGAAGAAAAGATGAGGGGAAGTAAGGCATATTTTAAATTTTCTAACTGAAGCTGAGGCAAAGCAAATTAACAGAAAAACAACCGGAAGTGTGTTGAGATGTACATATGAGTACTTTAAGCTGTTACCCCACAGGAAAGCAGGAATAGCACTCTGGTTAGGTGGAAATATGAATAATCTTGTTCAGTCAAATGGTCCTAAGGCCAAAACATACACTGACCTCCAGTGGCAGCTGGATATGGTGCAATATTTATTAGATTATTAGATTTGATTATTTTTTAGAGTATGGCATTTAACAAAAATAACAATATGTATCTACTTTAATTTAAGATGCTCCGTTTAACTATCTTGGAACCACAAAACAGTTTGTGGCTTGATAATAAACCTTTATTTGAGTTTATCTCAAGATTTCATAATTACGATATGCAAGAATTTCTTCATGAAAGATCATATAATCCTTCATTTTGAAATGCACAAAAGAAATGCAAATAAGCTAAATGTTTGCTTTATACATTCTTTAGTCTTGTATGTGACTCTAAGAAACTACAACAAAACTGTTGCAAGGTTATCATATAGTGCATTTGGTCAGGCGAGGTGTGGCGTTAACACTGGGGACTTCAATCTCACAGGAAACCCATATGCAGTTCACTGTATTAGATTAAAGGAAGTGGTTTCTGTACTGGGGGTAACTTACTTGTAGGCCAGTGTAGCACTAAAATGCTGCTTGATATAGGCTTCCAACACTGTGTTGAAGTGTTGAAACTTTCTGTCAGCTATCAGACCAATGATGTATATCTGGCAGACAGAAAACAGAAACAGAAAGGCAGATAGGGTTATATGTTTTCATAGCAGTAGAAGTTAAATCATCTGATAGACATGTTTACTTGGCAAGAGATGGACATGAAGACACAGTGATAAAACACGACACACATAGACAGCCTGCCAAGTAATCAGGTGTATCTGTTGACAAGGCACACCAGCAGACACACACACACACTTACCAAGGCATCAAACACCAGGATGTCGTAGTCGTCAGTCTGAGAGTGCTCCATCATAATGTTGAACAAGGCATCCAGAGTGTCTTGAAGAAACTGCACATGCACCAGACAAAGCAGAGCTCAAGTGAGAGGGCACACTTGTCAGTACACACACTGATGCATGGACAACCTTGTATTCACACCACTGACCTTGACCACCTCCTCCCCATCAATGATTTTCAGTTTCTCCAAGTTATCTCTAAGCAGCTCAGGTCGAGTCCTCCACTTGAGCAGCCCCAACAGGCCGACTGAAAGGGCAAGACACAGAAACAATATTTTTCACACAGTATTTCTTTAAGGTGGATGCCTGTCAAAGATGCTGTAATAGAAAAGTCTTCTTAGCTGCATTGCAATTTTCTAAATTGGAGCGTTTCACTAAAACGCTCTTGAATACTTGACAATGCATATCACCTTCTGAGTTTCTCACATGAATAATGTTAAACTCGATTTACATTTAACTGACTCGAAGGTACTTTAAGACAATTCAAAGATAAGTGAACTTGTCACACAGTGTTAAAATTAAACATAAAACCATTCAGTTAATTACTTACTACACTTACTACAAATTTGCAATTTGCTGTTTTTCTCTTTACTTTACTTTCACTTTATATTACAAAAAAATATCATCAACAAAATATTGATGTTTTCCACAAAACAAGCACAAGACATATAGAACATGAAGATGCAGATATGTTCAATTCTGGAACAGTCCTTTTTCCTATGGTTAACATATCTTTGAACTGAATATTCAAATCATTAATTCTGATGCAGTTTGACATCGGGCAGATTTCCATGTCTCTGTAGGGCTGCCCACTTGAAACTCTGCTTTCCCTTTCCAATAATTTCTGACTAACCAAGCCAAGGCACACATCTGGTGGGTGGCCCCAAGTAATACTGTGCATGCTTGACTAAGAGCCTGTGTGTAGGTAAATGTGTGCATGTGGAACAGGTGATTAATACTGCAGGATAATGTTCATTATAGTGATGGACTGGCTTCATCAGTAACAGCTGTTGCACTGCACCTGTCTCTGATGCACCTAACTGTCTGGAGTGTATGGCTGCCTGCCAGAGTGTGTAGGACAAAATGACAGCACTCCCTACTAATAAATCCCATGTATATACACAGTTCATCCACATCCTTTGCTTACTTTCCCATGACCATAATCCACACATACACATTCTTGTGTCCTGATCAATTCAATTACTACTAGCTCACCATTATTTGGCTGGATGTGTCCTTTACTTAAACCTCACTCTTTAGCTGACAAGTATTAATGAGACATGACTACTGGACTAGGACCTTTCAGACTTGAAGGTAGTAATTAATTTGTCCTCTATAAATTTCACAAATAATTGATAATTATTTGTTTTGGCCTGGCCTGGGTAAATGCAATACCAACATTCAAAAGTTTGGGGTGACTTGGACATGATTTCCTATGCAATAATGCTATGAAACTGATATAGCACCAACATGTCTACCAAAACTAAATATGGCTCTTTTTAATGGCATCTACATAATGCAGAGGCCCTGTGTGCACATTACATTACACTGTGTTTGCTAGTGCAAGTTTATCAATTTAAAAGGCTAGCTAACTGATCATTAGATAAATGTTTTTGCAATTGTGTTAGCACAGCTAAAAACCAGCTGAAACCCAAATGTTAGCATGTTAGTATATTAGTGCAGTGGTTTTCAACCCTTGTCCTCAAGATACACAGTCCTGTTTTTTTTTTCAACTATCCCTGGTCTTACAGCTTCTGATTGGTTGAACACACCAGATCCAGGTCATCAGCAGTAGGGATAGTTGGAAAGCAAGCAGGACAGAGTGCCTTGAGGACCAGGGTTGAAAGCCACTGTAATAGTGTACATGTGTTGCCAAATGAAAATGTTGCACCACTAAGACCTTACAGCAGCTTACTATCATCAATGCAATGTCAAAAGGGACCTATGTGAACACCCACCCCCCACATGCATGCAAACAAAAGCATACACCTACCATTTTGGGTGAGTTTGGTAGAGCAGACCAGGGTGGAGATTGTGAAGCTGTCTCTGGAGCTGACTGACAGGCCTCCACTTCCAGACACATTGCTGGGACTGCGGTTCAGTCCTGACACCTTGTGGGGGTCACCATGATGTTGGCGGGTTGAGGGCAATGACAAGTAACAGTTCACATCTTCCATGCGTTTGCTGTCACCCTGACAGGACAACATGAAGAAGTAATATTTTAGCCAATACGTTTAGCAACTTTAATTATGGCACAGCTGTTTGGTGGCTGCCATAGCAGCGTCGGGATTAGGCTTGTATTTCCTTTATTCACGAACTACTATATATTCTTATGTACGTAGAAATACACCAAGTATAGGTCATAAATTCATTCAGGTTTGAAGCTCAGCTCAGCCCTCTTTAACTCCATAACAGTAAGTAATAATGAGTGAGTTGGTGAAAAAGCAGGGAGCAAGAGATTGAAGCCATGAGTGGCACAGGGATCGTGAAGAATGCATGAATAACGAGAGATAAGAGAGAAAGAGGGCACGGAAGGACCATCCATTTGGTCTTGACAATCACAACTAATTAATCTTCATTGCATTTGGCATTTAATCAATAAGGGGATTCAATCTTAGCTCTGGCTCATTTGGCTGGAAATCTATTTGGCTTCACTCAACCTGTCTGGGTGGCCATAATCTCTTGTGCAGACAAACTATACAGTATGTTTAGGCCTGCTTTGATGATGGTTGCAAGGGAACATCTTGAAAGTATTTTCCTGGTAGTATCATTTTTCACACAAACAAAAGGCTTCACTTCACTTCTCAGCGTTATATAACATAAAAACACCCAGAAGCAGGTGAGGAATAGCAATGAGCTTTGATATGGTTTTAAATTTCAAATGAATGATGAATCAAAAGACTCCTGTAAGCTGCTTGTACTATTATCCACAAGTTGACGAGTTTCATCTGACCTACTAGTAAAAGAAAAGCTGGGTTTTCTATGGGTTTACTATAAAGCTGTACTCAAGGAAATAAATCTGGTTTTCATTTCAACTTCTATCTTTTATTCTATTCATCCATCCATTTTCTTAACCGCTTAGTCCCCATAGGGGTCGCAGGTGTGCTGGAGCCTATCCCAGCTGTCATAGGGCCGCGAGGCAGGGTACACCCTGGACAGGTCACCAGTCCATCTCAGGGCCACATATAGACAAAGACAACCATTCACACTCTCACTAACACCAATCACACTCAAACACAGGGAGAACATGCAAAATCCTTCTTTTATTCCGTATTTGGTCATTTTTTCTTTTGATGAAAAAACTGAATTTGTTTATGGTTCTGACCTTGAAGACTATAAGGTCATGCAGTCCATCCTGTAGAACAGTCCCGTCCTCCTTCATCAGACGCACAAAGGCCATGGCAAAGTTCTTTTCACTCTTGTCCTTGGCTGAAGACAAAAGAAGATGGATATGTAAACAGAAGCAGGGAGGATCAGAGTGAAACACATCAGGGAGAAGAAAGAAAGAAGGAGGGATAAGAATTTAGGCACAGGAGGAAGGAGGATTGTTGATTTGTATAATCAAGTGTGTGTGTGTAATAGTGCTTGGGTGATTTTCCAAATTGCTTCCAATAATTCTGTCCTTCCAATGACACATTATGCTCAGGGGATTGGAGGAGAGGAGTCAAGTGTGTGGATATATGGAGACAACAGACAGGCAGAGGAAGAGAGGCTCATACTCACACTCCTGGGAAGAGCGGTGTCTGAACATGAAGCGTAAATGAATTTTGTGCATTTCTTCCAGGGGGACTGCCACCTAAAATATATCTTATGTTATTATGGAGATTAAAATAATAGATATCTTCAATTTTTAATGTTAGTGTTCTAACTAGATGGAACCAGTGTGTGCAGCTATTACTATCTTTGATTTGCAAAGTTAACCACAGGTTCACTGTAGGAATTAATTCTGAATGCACCACCTCACTCATGAAATTATGTCTATATGATAACAGTCAGCTGCCCTATTTTCTAGTTATGTTATCATGCATTTTTCATAACTGGTCAATCAGTCAGCTGCTATTACTCTTGCGATAGTGGCAGTGCTTTCATTTTCTGAGAGCGAGAACATTTTCGTTCATGTTACAGTTTAAATGAGGAATGCAAGTGCTATATAACAACCAGACAATGAAAAGACAGTCTGGTAAAGGGGGAAGTACAATTCAACACACACACCTTAAACGTCTCCATCCAGCGGGGCTGTTTGACTTGGTAGTAGATGACAGATCTATACTCACTGACTGGCTTATCCCCTGCTCCCAGACAGATTGAGTTCTAGGAAAGAAGGATGCAGAGAAAAATATGTTTCATGTTTAATTTAGGGATTTTATCTTTATGCGTGACTGTGAATGTCCATGCCTACAACAGATTTTCACTCTGGGATAAAGCTACATCTGTGTGTTCCTGACAATGAAAGGGTCAATAAGTGTTTGATCAGTTCTTGCTCACTGGCCAAACCACCTAAGCCTCTTAAATACTGCATATACGGTAATAACTCTCTAGGCATATTCTTCACTCTACCTCAAACCCCCACATAGAAAACAATCACTGTGCATTAATACACTCATCTTTCCCCTGGTCAAATACTCTGGCATCCTACTGACCTGTATGATCTTGCCCTCCTCATCACAGACCCACATGATGACTTCCACGTTTTTCTGTGTTGTCTTGTTGTACTTATCAAAGTCGCCACCCTGTATGGTGAGGTAGATATCATTGCGAACATCTCCTGGCATGATGATCTCTGGGAAGCCCAGTTTGCGGGCCACCACAGTGCTGCGGTCTACCAGGTGAGGATACTCTTTCCGGATCTGAACTATGTCCCCAACCAAAGCCTTCATTGTCACCCAAAGACCTAAATGGAGTTGAAGTTAAAGAAGAACAGCAGACTATGTGTAAATGCTTGACAATTGTAGAGTATACAGTATATTTCAAGTATGTAGAAACTTTGGGACACTGTAAAGATATTACTACATTTAAATAGTGCAGTAGTAATCTAATAAGCAAGTAATAAATTAAAAAGTATATTAAATTTGTTAAGAAACTAAATTTATTTGTGGGATCTGCCCATCATCAGTGAAAAAACATCTTCTCAGTCAGTTGTATAAGCTGGTCTGTGTAGTTCCTGACTGTATGTGTAATAAAATTTACTTTGGCAAATGTGTCAATCCAGGCTATTAAAATTTTTATTTTTTTTTAAATTCATCTCTTTCTGCAAGTAAGTGCATTTAAATAAAAGCAAAATGAATGAATGAATAAGTAATTTCAAGGCCTGGTGCAAATAAAAAGTGAATTTACAACAATAAAATATGAAACACTGGGAAACACGTAAGGCAAGATTCATTTTATGTAATATTTCTGAGTTTATCTGTGGGGAACATGACATTTAAGTGCTCCAAAGACTGAACCCAAAAATTGATTTTGCAAACTAGACTGTCCCATTTGGGATGTATGATGGAAGTGAAAGACACAAATAAAGAAGGTATTATTACAACTCCAGTTTCAAAAAAGTTTGGATTTGCAAATGTCACAAACCTATATTTTATTCACATCATTTCAGATTTCAAACAAAAAAAGAAGAAGAAAACAATCTGGTAATTTTTAAATAGATCGCAGCAACACATCTCAATAAAGTTGGGACAGGGCCACTGTGTAGCATCCTCTCTTCTTTTAACAGCAGTCTGTAAATGTCTGGGAACTGAGGAGACCAGTTACTGGAGTTTTGGGGGATGAATGTTGTCCCATTCTTGACTAATATAGGATTCTAACAGCTCAACCGTCCTGGGCCTTGTTTGTCATATTTTGTGTTGCAAGATATGTAAAATGTTTACATTCCAAAAGGTCTGGACTGCAGGCAGGCCAGACTCTTTTACTACATGGCATGCTCTTGTCATAAATGCAGTATGTGGCTTATTATTGTCGTGCTGAAATATGCAAGGCCTTTCCTGAAAAAGACGTCATCTGGATGGGACCATATGCTTCTCTAAAACATGGATATATCTTTCAAACCAATGTAACCACATGTCATCAGAGATGCAGGCTTTTAAACTGAGCGCTGATAACAATCTATAAGGTCCTGCTCTTCATTAGTCAAGAGGACACATTGAATATGTTTCCCATAAAGAATGGCAAATTTTGACTTTCCTGACCACTGAACAGTTTTCCACTTAGTCTCAGAACATTGCAAATGAGCTCTGGCAAAGAGAAGACGGTGGTGCGTCTAATTCATGTTTATATATGTTTTCTTTTTTGCATAATAGACATTTAATTGCATTTTTGGATGACACAGTTCACTCACAGTGATTTTTGTAAGTATTTCTGAGCACATGCTGTGATGTCCATCATAGAATTATGCCTGATTTTAATGCAGTGTGGGGGTCAGAAGATCAGGGGCGTTCACTATTTTAGTCAAGGAATTCCTGTGCAGGAATTCTCAGAATATTTTGATGATATTATGTATTATAGATGCATCTTTACATAGAGGAACATTATTCTGAAAAGACGTTAGTAATAGTTTTAAAGAGATTTGCAAATCTTTGCATTCTGTTTTTATACAGATTTTACATGATCAACTTTTTTGGAATTGGGGTTGTACAAAATAAAGATGAATATAGGCTTTCAGAGAAATAACGTGAGACAACAAAGAAAAGGGGTGAGCTATTTTAGTGGGTGAACTCTAGACTACAACACAAACCAAAATTTTCAAGGCTAACCACATACCCTCAGAGAAAACTGTGTGTGTGTGTGAGAGAGAGACAGAGACAGAGCAAAAGCATCTCAAGATTAGAGGAAGGAGAGATTAGGGGTGAGTAATGTTAAGAACAGACATCCGGTGTCCTGCGGTGCTCTGTCCATATCTGTTGGACTGGGTGCTTCTTTCATATCTAGGTTATGCCCAGGGCCCCTCAGGAACAGGAGGAAAGATAAAAGCTGAGGGATGTGTGCAGCCCAGCAGTGCAAACATGTGGGGTTACTTTATGTGGAACAAAATAGTGTCACACATAGGTGCTGTCAAAGTCAGCCATTAACATAAGGAAGTGGGCAATGAGACTGGAGGCTGGTGAGGGAGAAATACAGGGTAAGTAATATGAAAACATCATCCCAAGGGCGCACGGTATCCATCAGGGTAATGTCCCTCATTCTCACCCAAGGAGGACTCAGAAGAATCAAGGATACAATGAGAAATTGCCACTTTATCTGACTAGTAAAGAGTGCAGCATCCCCAATCCAGTGGGAACCTTCAGTGAATATTGGACCACTAACTCTGGCAGAACAATCACACAGCTAAGCCTGTAAGTGTGGAACTGTACCTTGGCCACCACTGTCTCCTCGTAACGCAGTCACTTTGTTCAGCAAGGTGTGGAGAAAATCATTCTCAGCAACTACCCTGAAACAAATGCACACAAACACTTGAAAACACAAGACATGATTTAAAGTTATGCAGATTCTGAAATCGTGCACACAAAATTGCAACTGTCCTATTTTAATTGTACTTTTGGAGTTTGTGTTTTTTTCAGCATAAAGGAGGCAGAGAGGGACAAAAATAGGACATACGGGAAAAAGGGAATGAAGAACTGCTTCTCCTCATCACATTCAATCTTCCCTTTGATGATATCACTTATGTCCATTACTGCAAAAAAGAGAGAAATAAACCAAACATAGTATTGTGCAAAAGATTAGGTTTGGTTTTTGCTGAAATGGCCATATATATTTATATCTCCCTTTTACATTAGAACAACTAAAAGCACAACAAGCTGTTTCCTGATCAAGCTTCCTCAGACTTTGGAAGGATCAACTTTGCATCCAGATGAAGCTGCCAGAAGCAGAAGCAGGTCCTTGTTTTTGTCCTTGACCTCTCCAAATTTCTCTGCAGAGGTCACACTAAATATTTGTCTCTTCAGCGTACAGAAGCTGTTTTTATTGTTATATTTGCGCATTTTTTTAAGACTATGCACATATTTCCTGTATTTTCCAGTTGTATTCTAATCAAGATACAGAGAAATGCATATATATTGTCATAAAAGCATTGCCAGAACATTTGTAATGGTGGACTAAAATTGTATAGAACTTTCTGATGTGGAATCATATCAATGTCGGCTAAAGTAAACTGTAAAAGTACCACACAGTTTCTATCCAAACAGGCGCAGCTACGCAACGTAGAAGCTGTTTTGTGAAGTTACATTAAAATCAAAGCAATATTTTGGAGCTGGTGGAAGAAACAGTAACTAGTAGTGGTCAATAATCAATATTTTTTTAAGTTTGTGCAAAGAATTACATTGTACCAGCTCCCAGGTGTAAATGTAAGCAATAACAGTTGACAAAACAAATATGACCTTCAGGGAACAAAATAAAAATGACTGAAGAGGCTCCTAAAGACAACTACTTTTGCAAATTAGGTGAAATTTGTTAACAGAATGATTTAGCACACCCCTTCCTTATCATCAGATGTACTGCAACTTTTAGAGAGACACTAGTAAAAGCAACATAAATATTGAAAAAGAAGAGCAACCTTATTTTTTTAGCAATTTGGTCTCCTAACTGAAATAAATATTTTGAAGACTACTTTGTAAATGTATCTGCAATTTGACCCGAAACACATTAGCTTTTCTTTAAGTACCTGCCACTCCAAACGGCCGTCTCAGGCCCTGAGTAAACTTCTTCATGTTTGTCTCTTTCAAGTCCATCCTGCCGACTCTCACTATCTGACAGATCAGGTAAATCTTCTCTCTGCTCAAGTCCTTGTTCCCCAAGTCCTGTAAAACAATGACAGAGAAAATAAAACCAGAGGCAAAAGAAGGCAAAGGTATAGGTAGTATAAATAAAAAACAAAGGAAGGAAGGGAATTAAAAGTCTGGGGAAAAAGAGAGAGCATGAGAAAATCAAAAAACAATGCAATCTATGGCAGTTGTCTGCCAGACATAGTGCAACACCTCCCTCCTGTGGTCACTTACTGTAAAGACAACCTTCAAGTTGTTAAGCATGTCAATCTCCTTTGGGAACCCTTTGCTGCCCCAGCGCACCAAGTAGTTCTCACTGTACAAAAGATGGTGAAGAGTTGAAAAGCATATATCATATCTGTTAAACTACTGTTCTATAAAACTACATTACACATACAAAAATGTAATTATCTTATGGAGTGAGCAAACGCCAGATGCAGATAAACCTGACAAACAAGTTGTTATCTATTTGTACTCACTGGGAGACAATCACACAGAAGCCTGGAGAACATGAGCATATTGTGTGAAGTCTACTGATGTCACATTAGAAAATTTCTGAAAAAATGTTGAGTTTGACAGCATGTGGATTCACTGATGTACCCAGTGTAGCTGCATAATAATTTACGTTCAAGTGCTAAAAATACATCTATTCCCAACAATGTTTCATAAACATATACCAGACAGAGTGATGGATAGAAAAACAGACAGCAAGACAGACACTTAATCAGTAAATGTCTAAGAGTACAGTGGTAGGGGGTGAAAAGAAAAAATGATATATATTCATAAATATTCATGCCACAAAAGCCTACAATCTGCCTTTTTTTCAAAAAATAGATAAATAGACAATGTAAGATTATAGTAAAAAAAAATGGCATGACAGCCAGAGATCAAATAGTGGTGAATATATTTTAGGAAACAAATGATCAGTTGATCCAGGTCTATCTTAGTATCACCAGCCCCGATGGCTGAGACATAGATATAGCCGGTATGACAGTGAGTGACAGGGCTTAGCATCAACCCTGTTGGCACCACATAGCTCTGCCAGTCAGTATATGGTGCCCTATAATTTATGTTTTCTGTATTCTTATTTTTGACATTTCAACGTTCTAATTTGATCAGGTTCAACAATGGGGGAAAAAAGGACAATTGCAGGAACAAGTGAAGAAGAGGTTTAAAGTCACAAGGACTGGGAGAAGAATGAATGAAGGGCTGTGTGTGAGTGCACTTACATTTTAGACAGCTGAGAGATTAAGGGGAGATTAAAAAATGCTAATTCAAAACCACTGTCTTTCATTTCAGATAGTAAATGCATACTAAGGATACCATGAAAGCAAAAGCTACTTAATCTTAATTTTCCCATTTGTTTATTTTATTTAACAAAACGAGTCCACAATTTTTAAATGTCAGTGCATTCATACCTGCATATAAATGCACTGACAGGTATCAAAGGGGAGTTAAAGTTAAGTTAAACACATTTAAACGCAGAGATGGGAATTTCAATACTTAAATCAATCTGAAAAAGTTACAAGTGGTACCTGATAATATTCTGTTTTATGGGGTCATATAGGGACATGAAGAGCTCTGAGTCCTCTCCAATGCGACAGACAAAGTTCCTGACAAAGACGTAAAGGCTGTGGGTGGGGGAAGACTGGATTCGTGCTGAGATCCCACTGTGGTCTGTCTGGATGTTAGACTGCAGAAGAGCACATTAGTTTTACAAGGTTAATGTGCAACAAGGGTTTAAGAAAATTATTTATTAGCCACCCAAAATCCCTCAGTTCAAGTCCTGATAATTTGATTGGCTGGTATAAGACTTTATACAACTGGTTACTTTATTCTGGGATGTGCCATCCCAGCATCTAGATTTGTAAGGGAGAAGAAAATCATAATGAAGTACTATCTCTGTTACTAATGACTCAATGTTAAAATGTAAATGAGGTTATAAGGAGCTGAAGGGAACTGTTATTGAACTGTTAATGGGGATTAGCTGGCAGACATGATGGCAAGTTCAATTAATTATCCATAGCATTTTCATGCAAATAGTTAAAATTTTTTTACTTTTGGCAAGAAATAAAGAAAAAAATGAATAGCAAAACTGTGATCGCACCCATATCTACTGTAACATAGCTTTAATATTTACTGATAACTAAACATACTAATGTCAAAGAACTTTCTCTGTGACACTCTGCTTATTATATATTTGCATTTTGTCTATACCTGTTCTTCCTTGATGCGTTCATTTATCTTGGCTGTGGCCTCCTCGTGGGCCCGAAACAGACTGATGACATTAGCCCGCTCTGGGTCCAAGATGTTCCCATCCTCATCTCGAACTACCAGGTCCAGCTCCAGGATCCTGGATAATATTCAGGTGTAGGGATAAGGAGAGTTGGGGAGAAAGAAAACAGATAATTAAGAGAAAATTACTAACGACCAAGTAGCTAAAGACATGTGGACAGGTGGGTGAAATGGGAGCAAATTAGCTTGTGAGACAGGCTCAAATTGTCAAATGTAAACTAGTGATTTAGTTTTTGAGCAGACATACTTGTTGCCATAGTCAATCTTGGAGGTGACTTTCTGCTTGAGCTCCTTGAATTCATCACTGGGCAGAGTGCCAGATAAAAGCTGGGATCGCCACTCCATTAACTCCCACATCAGCCTCTGGACTTGCTTCACACGTACATCCTTATTGGCCTGGAAGGTAGATGTACGGGGTCATATTTCATACATACACAGATTCACATATACATAGAGAGCATTTTTGCTCGTTGAATTTTTTTTTACCACAAAAAGCTGCTTCCATATGCTTCCCCATTCTCTCAATGTGGTGGTCACCTCCTTCACCAGGGGCATCTCTACAGACATTAACACCTCTTCATTTCTGTAGTCAAAGACACACACATACATTAAAGTATTAATTCAAAAGACATAACCTTTGAAGATAGATGATAGTTTTTCATTCCACTGACCCTCGTTTTTCAATGACGACATCCTTAAGATGGACATAATTGGCAGGGAACATCCCCTGGAGAGATACAGAATGGGAGAGACAATATAAGAAAAAAATACTGGTACTTTTAGCTCACAACTTTTCTATCCACAAAACCAAGATCATGTCATATTATCATTATGTGATTTACAGAGAAAACAAATAAATGAGCTCTTACTTTGTGTGACTTGTTCTTAGCCAAGTAGCCTCTGTACCATCCTGAAAGACAAACTGACTGTCATCACTGAAATCTGGGAGTGTCTGGAATTTAAGAAACTGAAATCTAGAGCAAAACCTAGAATTGAATTTTGTTAATACCTAGTATTATAAAAGTATCATATTTGTATACAAATGTTAGCTATATTAATTTTCAACAGCTAAATGTTAACATTAACATATAAGAGAAAAAAACAAAACACATGCCATAAGTAGTAAAATGCCCTTTATTACGCAGCTGACATATAATTTGGGAAATGTGTCTTTGCTCTAGAACAAGCCCTACCTAGTATAAAGCATACATAAAAAGAAACTGTTTCACTGATGAGCATGTTAAAAGGTTAAATACTGGTCATTCTGCACCAAACAATGGAAGTAATGTTGAATTCAATATAATATTTACATTTTAAGATAACCTTACCTTCACAAACCTCCTGGATATAGACTGTATCTCCTATCTCCAGGGAAAGGTGCTTCTCTCCTTTGCCAACAAAGTTCCACTTTACTAAAGAAAGAAAGTGTTGCAATCTAATGAGAAATATATTTACCAAAAGGGCACTCATTGAAATTCTTGGAAATTCTTAAAAAGGTGCCAAAATACTTAATCACTACAGATATATTTTTTCTTGAGGTACTGATACTGGAACTTGTAACAGATATCATATCAAAGTCCAGTTCAGTCCAAGCCAGACACTTAGGCAGGCTTAAATCCTTAAAAACTTTTGGAATAACTCATTAATAGCACTAACAGCTATCTACAGCAGTTTTAGTTATTTAAGAAATCCTCAAATTACCAGTTTTAGACATAATTGTACAGTCTTACTATTCAAACACAAAAATTAAAAGAAAGCTGCCAAGCAAGCACAGAAATACCAACTATGTAAAGACAACTTTACTAACAAAGTGGAGAGGTTAGCTAGCTAACGCTTATCAGCACAAGCTATCTTAGCTAGTAGTAAAGTGCAGCAGTTCTTTCGTAACGGTTTCAGCTATTTCTGGGATTTCAGCTAGTTTTGAGACTCCAGCAAACTACAGTGAGAGCCATTGTCCACAAATGGAGAAAGCTTGGAACAGTGGTGAAGCTTCCCAGGAGTGGCCGACCAACCAAAAGTACTCTAAGAGCACCATGACTCATCCACAAGGTCATAAACGACCCAGAACAACATCTAACGAACTTTTGCCTTGAAAAGCCACTATTGACCAAAAATAACACAAAGGCTTGTCTCACATTTGCTTATTAACATCAAGATGTTTGGCAAATACTCTGTCGACTGATAAAAAGAACAGAATAAAAAGAGAAAAGAATAAAAAGAACCAGAAAAGCCTAAAGGACAATGTCTGGCATTCAGTTCGTGACTTCAAGCTCAAATGCACTTGGGTTATGCAGCAGAACAATGATCCCAAACA
>OMLM01008475.1:62216-77628 GCA_900302695.1 Helostoma temminkii
TTTCACATGTGTTTCACAAAAATCACCTTTATTAGCGGATCCTTACATATAGGTCAATATCACTATAAAGTGCCCTTCAGAATCACTCAGATATCAAGTTTTAGTATAAATTACTAAACATTACACACTGTTGAATCCTTTTGGTGTCTGTTTGGTGTCCAAAAAATGCTTATGCTCCACTGGTAAATTTATCATCAACTAAACAAAACTTGTCTTGAAACTGAAATACATTTAAATGAATCGAATAGAATAAAATCTAATAATGAATTGAATCTGATCAAAGCTCTGTGAATCTGAATTGAATCAATTTGAGAAGTCACTGACAATACCCAGCCTATAAAGGAGGTCATAAAAGAACCCAGAATAACATCTTAAGGTTCGTGTTGAACAATAAGAAAGAGGCCGGGCAAAAATAGCATCCATGGTAGAATTCCAAGGCAAAAGCCACTGCTGACCAAAAAGAACACAAAAAAACATTTTGGCAAATATTCTGTTATTCTATTCTGTATTCTGTTCTGTTTCATTAAAAGAACATCATATTACCAGTCAAACAAATCAGGTAGTAGTGTAATGGTCTGGGGCTGCTTTGCAGCTTCAGGACATGGATGACTTGCCATAATTGATTGGACCATTGATTCGGCACTCTACCAGAAAATCCTGAAGGAGAATGTCTGGCCTTCAGTTTGTGACCTCAAACTCAAGCGCATATGGGTTATCCAGCAGGACAATCGATCAGAATGGTTAAAAAATTAAGGTTTTGGAGTGGCCTTTAACAGGTCAGGCCTCAAAAATCCTCCAATGTGGCTGAATTCAAACAACCATGCAAGAAGCAGTGGGCCAGAATTCCTCCATGGTGATCTGAAAGGCTTATTGCTTGTTATTAGGTTTAGGGGGGCAATTACTTTTTCACATGGGGCAAATCATCATTTCAAAATTGCATTTTGTATTTACTTGGGTTATGTAATATGAAATTTTGTTTGATTATCTGTAAAAAAAATAAATAAATAAATCAGGAAGATGGCAAATACTTTTTCGCAGCACTGTATGTGCTTATAGGGCCTGTATAATAAACACAACATAGGCCCACAACACAACCTGGCATCAGTTTCGGAAATGAAAACCTGGAAGGAGGACACACTATAGAACAACACAAGAGACAGAATCAAATATACCATTCACACATATAGGAGATATGCACAAACCTTAAGGGGAGAGAGACAGGAAGAGGCTGGGACTCCTGGAAGATCCAGATCAACCCATCAAAGCAAATTGTCTCTGATTCCTTTCAGTAAATGATATGTAACTATATGTTGTAAAATGATGTAAAATGAAGTATGTGTGCTAACATGTTCCTGATTATGCTTGTTTCAGGAATACTTTCTACAGCTGGTATTCATATTTGAGATTTCAAAGAAAATAGTTTCACCAAATATGTAATTTCCATGTACAGTTCAGATGATGTTGCCAGGGTAACATCAGCTTCCCATTCTGAGGACATCCTCAACACAGTAACAACTGGTAACAACCATTCATAATAGACAGGTCCTTTGTGAATATTACTGATCACCCTTTTTACTTTAATTATGGACCACACTGTTCAAACCTCTTCTATGTTCAAGTGGAAAAATAGGAACATGTTTTTTACTATGGCACAACCACATTTCAACAAATGTATTATGGTATTTTGGATGAGCAGAAAACATTTAGCAGCCAAACACTTTCCAATGTAAAAGTCATCCTTCAAGATAGATTGATTGGTACATTTAAATTACGGTCCGCATTATCCTATAGTTCCCACTAGTGGAATGATGGATGACTAGAATTTGTCCATTGATACAGTAGACTACTGTATGTACAGCCTTTATATTTAACACAGAGAATAGGAGAAAAATAAATATACTGTATGTGACTGTCCTTATATGTCTTTGCCTGAAATAAAGGCCATGGAACTCCAAAGTTGCACTTAGTCGGATTGGATGGGACTTTATCAATGGGGCTGTTCAGAGATGACAAAACAATGCCTATGTGCTGTACTATCAGCTTACCATAGGTTGTCATTTTATTCTGCAGCTAGCTTTTACCACACAAATATTATCTACCCATAAAGAAAAATTGTTGTTATTTTATATTTTTGGTATTATTGTAAATTTTTACTGTGATTCTCTCAAGGGAAAAAGGCAGAAAGATGACAGTTAAGACTGGCAAGACAGGTCAAGAACACAATTACACACAAAATAAACACACAAAATGATTATACATTATGCAAAATTACAACTTCTACCTAGCTATTTAGGACCTTTTATATAATTGTATTCCATGACCGTGTTCAGTGTTGTACTTCACTACAAGTTGACATGCACATGTCCTGACTGAAAAGGAAGTAAAAATAGTAGGCCACCTGAAAACATATACATAAATAACTGTAACACACCAACTTCTGCTATAACACCTTAATCTGCACGTCAGATGTCCAGTAGGCCTACCTCACATGAAGTAAGTTTAAAATATAAATCTGCTGCTTCAGTCAAATAAGCAGTCAAAATGTCTTCTTGCTGCAAACTGAAGACTTTTCCAGTGACGTGATAGTACACAGGTAGCAGCAGTCTCAATCATTGTTCTCTTAGGCTTTGTATTTTCTTGCATAATCTACCCAGTGTCACATGAATATTTTAGAGGTGGAAATTGAGGAGGGAGAGACTCCGGTAATGGTTCCTTCCGTAGGTTAACAGGTGTTGAGGAGATGATCGCCGGAGTGAAGACACACACTGTGAACACAAGCACTGTAGATCGGAGGTGAATAGCAAGGTGTGGCAGGTGAGTAATAGCGAGGAAGATGAGGCAGGAGAATAGGGATCCACAATACCATTACACAGTCCAATAAACGGTCCAACGTCAAACACCAGCTGGCAAAGCTAACAGGAGTTGTCAGAACCGGTCCACTGTCAGTTACCCACACAGTTGTAAATGAGAGCCAGTCCAGAGAGAGTAGGGATAGTCAAAGCCAGTCCAGGGTAATAAACTATTTCAGCCAGGAACACAAGAATAATCAAAACCAGTCCAAAGAGAGCAGGGGTAGTCAGAGCCAGTCCACAGTCAGTTACGAATCAAGCCAGGAACACAGTTTTAATCAGGGCCGGTCCAGAGAGAGTAGAGATAGTCGGAGCCAGTCTAGGGTCATACACAGAGTTTTTCAGGTAGGAACAGAGTCAGATACTGTGAGTATCCAGTGGGTCAGAAAAGACGGAGCACACAGAAGATTACTCACAGTTAGGCGGTCGAGAGTGAAGGCAAGGTCCAAGGAAGGCAGCGAGTCCTGGAACGGTCAACAACCAGGTTTTAATAAGTTCTGTTTGAGTTTGCTATTAAAATTATCTGTATACTTGTTTCTGTGTAATAATAATAATAATAATCTGTTTTCAGGCTGTTTCCTCCATTCAGTACTGGTGTTGAACTTTCAATAATTTGTTTTCAGGCAGTTGTGCTTCTCTCCGTATAATATTGGTGTCGAACTCTCCATGCCGGTGGCTAACACACTTTACCAATGCCAAATTTCCTTTGAGATAATGTCATTACTTTGCAAATCCAAAAGAGGGTGTTAGAGTTCTAAATCAGTTTTTGTTTTAGTCCCCTTGTACTACCTCATGTTATCTTATCAAGACATGGCATTGGCATGGCATTTTGAACTCACTGTTAACACAGATTGAGAGCTATGGTTTAACTTCCCATTATAAAAAATCAATCATATGTCCACTCCTAGACATCATATACTGTACATATTCAAATTACTGATTGATGACTGACTGATGAGTGGCACGGAGTTGAGAGCACCAATGGGATATCCTCCACTAATTCAAACACCAGAAGGTGTGGAGATCACGTGGTTATAGAAAGACAGAGCTTATCAACACATTAACACTGATTAAACACTGGCAGAAAGGTATAGAGTTTAGAAAATTAACACATATGTGCATGTAAGTAGGTGAGAATTTGTGCTTGGAAAGGGGGATAAGAAAAAGACCTGCAGATGAAGAAAGGGCAGAAAAAGAAGAAATGATAAAGAAAGATATGTTATCACACGATTTTGTGGAGTGGAACAAAACTGGAACCTTGCTGGTGTGACTCACAAGGAGAAATAAGGGTGGAGTTTAAAACTGTGTGGAGAGAAAGAAACAAAAAATGACAAATGCAATAGACAGATTCTGTACAACCAAGGATGAATTAATATGCAGATATGATATATGCAGATGAAGGAAAAAAAGATGCGGCAAGCAAAATGACAGTCTCTAATAAAAAGAAAAAGAACAAAAAACCCCAAAGATTAATTCAGAACCAACTAAGATATGAACAAGTCTATGGAAACTCAGACAGAGACCAAGAAAGAGAGATGATACAGATAAACAAAAGTGAGGTAAAAATGGACAAAAGCTATGAGAAGAGATAATGACATATGAATGTTAGCCTGAAGCCAAGACAAAGCATTCATACTGGAAAGGAAAGAGAAGTCATATCAGGGGCCAAACCACATAAAAATGGATGCAAACACTGAGTAAGCTGCACCAGAAATAGATTGAGAAATCATTGTGACCTGTTGGGTCATTGACATCACCACAACTGATGGCAGTTCTCATAGATTTACCCAAGAGCCATTCACCAAGCAGCTCTAAAGGACGGCTTAATTATTAAACATTATTAAACTGTATAAATTTTGAAGGCAAAGGAATGTGCATGAGAAAAAAATTGAAAGATAAAAAATAATGCATGCACAAATACCATTCCTTCCAGTGTCTCTCTCTCCAAACCACACACAATTGCCAGCAATTCCATTAGGGCTGAATGCAAAAGGTTTCTTGGATTATTCAGGTAGTACAGCTAGAAAGGCAACGGTTGGTTGTTTAGAACAAAAGGGCTATTAAATAATTTCAAGAGCAAAATACCCTCAAGAAATAGAGAAGAATAACAGCAGGACACACAAAGAGAGTGAAAGAAAAAGTGGGCAGATAGAGAGAGCTATGTGAGTGACTGTTGCTCTCTCTCACTTCCCCCTCTTTCCCACACACACACACACATTAATTTGACACACAAACACACACTTCATGAGCAAGACTGTGGATGTCTCGTCACTCTGGGGGCAGTGCAGAGCAGCAGAAGCCGTCGTCATAGAAGAAAAGCTGCACAGAGGTAAGTTGATACATTCGTACTTTGTACTTGAAAAAATTTATTTAATATGTCTTAAATTTGAATGACTGATAGCACAAGAGTTCAACTCAGTTTTTGTTTTAGCCGGCATAGATTTACTGGTGCATATTTCCACAGTCAAATGAGAGTATTACAGAAAGAAAAATATGAATGACCTATAGTTTAAGTTTATTTAATATTTGGCCTATATTTAATTAAATGCACAATCACTGATGATTTACTTTTACTACTTGTTGTCCTTTAACTTCTTTGAGTCAGAGTTTCATCATTTTCATGCAAACACTCACAAAAGGAAGTGAGAGAGTTAGTAAGAGCCAGTGATATGGAGTAAGATGAGCGATCCTGATTTTAAACAGACTCACAGCTTCATTGGGTTTTTCTCTTAATGTTTGTAAGCTGAGCTCTAGGGGAATTATTTTGTTGTTTAATTGTAGTAGTAGTTAGTAGATTTACCGCTTGTGGTTGTGAATAAATCATAAGCCAGCTGTGAGTATGTAAACTATACACAATGACAAATCTACAAGAGGTCATTTAATCAGTCCTGAAAATGAGGAAGTAAGATTTTTCCATGTGCGTATGTGAGTGTGTGTATGCTGATACTAAATATTCTTTTCTCATTGCTATATTTGTTTCATTATCTGATACTCTGATAAAGATTGTAATACTAACTTATTTTTAAATTTCTTATTGTAATACATAGTGGTTAAGATATTAATTATATGAAAGATAATTGGAATAAGAATAGCCATAATGTTAATGAAAACTGCCTTGAATAGCTCACGCTAAAATGACAATATTTCACATAATACGGGAGAAGAAGAGGTTTAATCTGGTCAACATAAAAACCAGGCTGTCCTACAAGAGACTTACAGTACCCTCCACTAATGTTGGCACCCTTGGTAAATATGTCTTTATTATTCAATCTTTTCATCTTTTGCTCAAAATATTTACAAAAACCTCTGCTCTCACTGAAACCAAAGAATTGCAAACACAACACAGTTTTTTTGTCAAGATAACAGCCCTGAGTCTTTTCATATAATGGCTGATACATGACAATGGATCTTAGACCATTCCTCCACACAGAGTTTCTCCAGATCCTTTAGATTTCAAGGTTCATGCTGTTGCACTCTCCTCTTGCTTTCACCCCATGGTTTTTCTACTGGATTCAAGACAAGGTACTAGGACGGCCAGCTGTGATTTTTTGGCAACTCAAACCATCCTCCTGACAAGACACAAACCCCCTTTTCCAGGCTGATTCAAACCAATTCTAGTTAGCTGGAATTTCTTAATTATTGCCCTGATAGAGAAAATTGGCATTTTCAGTGTTTTTGTTATTTCCTTATGGCCACTTCCCATTTTAAAGAAGATCAGCAACTTTGGACTTTGGACCTACCCATTGTGATGAATGACTAAGGAAGTTTGGCCTATGTGTGACCTCATATTTATATCCATGTAAAACAGGAAGTTATAGCTGAACAATTTCCTGTTCCTAGTGACCCAGGTGCACTAAAACAGTTTTAAAAAATCTATGGATATATATACTTTACCTATATTTTGCTCATGCAAATTCATAGAGTTTTTTGTAAATATTTTGAGGAAAATATCAAAAGGTTAAACAATAAAGATTGTTTACACAAATTACCCAAATAACCCGGTTAAATGCTATGACATAATTATTCTTAGCTGTTATGTTGATGAAGTTAGAACTCTTCATTTCATAACAACCGTCTCCTAAAAGGGTGTTCCTATAAAACTAAACTGCAATCCGATTATGTTTTGCTGACAAACATAATTGCAACCGGATTATGTTTTCTGTATGAAGACCATATGTTCACAATTATTATAAATGGCAAGTCGCAAATACGTTGATCCTTAACATATAAATGAAATGTCTGAAGGCAACAGATTTTTGTCCACCAAATTATCCAATCTACAACAACCACTTTTCTCTTCCGCTAAAATATCTTAACATGCTGATATATGATTCCAACTTTATTAACGTGTTTTATGGTTTTGTTCAGGCACTCACAGCACTGGGTTAGGGTCAGGGAAAGATTGTGGCCTGGATTTTAGCCAAAAATTTAACAGATAACCTCACAAGCCACGTCTGCATAGTAATTTAAACACAAACATGATCTGTCTCTCACCCTAACAAAAATATTTTTCATGTCTAAATCTTACCTCACACAGGAATCTGGTCTCAAACTCGGGTATGCAGAGTGCCAGTCCTGTACATTTCATACCTGCCATCCACCTCAACCACCTGTTAATTAATGTGACATTTCATTCATTCACAAAATATGTTGCCTGACAACATAATGATTACACTCCCTACAAAAACATAATCATGTTGCAATTACGTATTTCAGGAAAACGTTATTATGATTTAGTTGTATATGAACATAATTTTTAAGAGACAGGGTTGTTCACGAAGTATTGCTAATGCTAACCACGTTGTTTTCTTGCGTTTGCTTCTAAATGAGCTGATGATGACGTCAGAGCTGAAGTGTTATCTGATATCAAATAAAGTGGATACTGAAGATGTAAGAGCTTTCAAGAGCTGGTTATAAGCTAAACTGTGATGGCAGTGGCCCACCGATTGAAAATTGAAAATGTTACACATTTGGAAATAACCTAAACTAGGAGGGTGACTTTGTAATGTCTCTGATAGCTGAAGCAGCCAGCAGAACAGTGATAGGATGTGGTGAAGTGTCATGAAATGGTCACTGAACTATATTCAGAACTGGCGGGTTGAGAAAAAAACTTTATCATGATCTAACTGAAAGTCATTTGTGTGCGTTTTCTGTAAGAGGTGTGTGTGTGTGTGTGTGTGTGCTTATGCACATTTATTAAGCTGGAGCATTCTTTACAGAAGCTGTAATATTGACATAAGAGAGATGTGTTAAGGTCAAGACTCACACATTGAGAGCCATCAATTATCCCCATGCAACTTACATTTGTGTGTGTGTGGCATAGCAATGCACGCTGTCACTCTTTATGCATATTTTATGTGTCTAATCCCCCTGTCTGTGCACCTGACTGTGACTGTGCCAGTCACTTATTGTGTTTAATTCTCACGCTTGGTCAAGAGTCCACAGCTTCTCTCCACTGGTCTGGACACACAGCTGTTACCAAGCAACCCTCCCGCCCCCCAACCCCAAACCACTTCCCTCTAGTCTCCCGCTCCTCTCTCTCTCTGTGGGTCCCTGTCAAGAACAAAAACAAACAGGAAGACAGATACATCTGCACATTCATAAATATGTAGACAGCTATAGATTGCTTTGCAAAAGCAGAGGAAGTGAGTGAGCCAAGTATTTGGTGCACAATTAAATTATATTAGGATAAATGAAGCATTGAGAAGTCTGATTGCATTATGTTGCTCTGATGGATGCTGTGTGCAGGGTCAAATGTTGTTTTGAACATCTGTAAGCTTTTTTTCAGTATTATAGTCCCCACTAATAAAATGTTTATTGATCTAGTACCAGAAGAAATTCCTTGTGTTTCATTCACATGGAGTAAATCTAAAGTAAAAAATCTACATCAGAGACAGTTCAGGAAATTGCGGAACCCTATTCACATTTGCAACTGTCTAATATTTTCAGCACTCAGCAACTGATCATACAAATAATAAAAAAACATAATTATCTAATCCTGTACTGGTAGTGTTGCTGTTGACACATACTTGTCCACACATTTCAGTAGAATTGAACCAAGCTTCATATTAGGCCATTTCTGTACCTGTAACCAACCACTAAGTTGCATATACACAAAATGTGATTGGGTTTTAATGACTCAATAAATGGATCTGTAAGTGAATGAATGAGTTATTTCCTCTACAATATTGCAGTGATTTAGGCAGTATAATTAACCCATTTCCTGATTCTGTTTAAACATATTGCACATAACTTATAATACATTACTTTACATTTGTGACAAAACACATAATTATGTTGGTTTATTATTGGGCTGAAGTAGAGCAGATATTCCTTATCCATTTATTTCTAAATAGACACATCTGGCTGGTGAAAAAGGGAGGCAGAATGAGCACTTGGCGTCTAGAGAATCTGACAATTCAGTCAGCGAGTGCCAGCTGAGAGGTAAATAACCTCATTACTCATCTACAAGCTCAGACCATGTATGGTAAAGTGTCACTGTTCCTGGTTCTTTTCTGTCTCCCTTTCATCTCAATACCCAAATTGGTTCTTTTCACTAGGACATTTACAGAGTAAAGGAAGTACCAGATGGGGCAGAGTGAAGCCTTTCCAGCATGTCTGATTTTTGTTTGCTGGAGGAGGAAGGACAAGAAAAGGCAGCTGTCTGGGGGCTTCTAAAAATTAATCACATCTCTGCTGTGTCCACCAACTGTACATGTAAACATACATCACAGTACATCACCAGCATACATCTTAACTACTTTATTTCCGGGATGGACCCTTCAAGCATTGTCCTCAGAATTATAAACGCATGCACCTCTTTGTTGTCTCTTTGAAACATGACACATTCTCCTGCAGAAACCTGCTGAAAATAGAGCAGCTTTTACATCCTGTGAAAACTCAGTACTCAGCAGTTATTACAATCCATTACAGCCCTCAAAATCCATTACTAACACATGTTTGGGTTTGACTTAATGTGTCCATGCAGGAAAACAGAAAGAGATATGTGCATGTGTGTGCACGCATTTGTGAGTCTATGATTATATATACAGATATAGTGACACTCACAGTTGTTTTCCATTAGGGACAACTAATGAGAAGTCTGTGAAAGAAAACAGATGGTCAGTAATAAAGTAGCATACTGACAAAGTGAGTTATGCTGTACTTACTGTAGGGTTATTTTTTTATCAACATTAAGGTCAATGACTGACCTTTTACCATAGCAGTAGTCTGGACAGACTTGGCCTGTATTAAAAAAGATGCATGCAAGTCATTTCTATCTTACTTGTTCTAAATAAGTATCGTGCCTCTTGATAGGGGAGTGGACATGACTGCATATTATTTGTTTTATTAAAGCACAAATATTTATGCAAAAATAAACACCAGAAACAAATATGGTTGTGTGCTCACACACACAATGTAACTTGGGAAAAGGAACCGAAGGGCAGATATATGTATGTGACCACATATACATTAAATCTCAATGTTAAAACGAAGTTGTCGGTGTTGAAAATCCCATATTGTTGCAACTACTTGAGTGTCTGTGTGTATGCGTGAGCAAGAGACAAAGCAAGTAACTGACATTGAGAGTGACTGCTTTTAACAACGAGAACAGGTCATATTTGTGGTCTCAGAGAGTCAGTCTGTGGTTCTGTCACATACAAAGACTGAGATGTAATGTGCATTTGAGAGGTACACTTCATACGTTAATGACTGTTATCAGTGTTTGCTCTGGATGTAGTTCAAAGCAGCAAGTCAGTGACAGAAATGTGTCCAGAAAACAAAATGAAGATTGCAAGAGTTTAAAGATTAGATATGCGGCTCTGGTTTCTGTAGACCCAAATTTAATTAAAATCTTTCTTTCTATTTTTGTCATTATATTGTATAATTTTTTTCTTTTTGTTTTCATGTGAAGCCAGCATGTCCAACTCTTGACGTCTCTCTCTTTGGAGGTGATAAGTGAGCGGCTCTGGACCAAGTCTGGCAAATGTCCCAATATCCATTACAGTGTTAGAAAATAGATGAACAAACATTGCCCACCACCCGTTGACGCAAACGCATGTACTCCACACTCACACTCTTTCACTTATCAAGCAGTTACCCTCATTCCACAAAGCGCATTATAAACTCATGCCTACATGCCATTATTGAATGAGTTCACAGAGGACAAATAACAACTCTGCAACTCCCTTTACAAGGTCTATGTAAAAGAACAAAAGATTACCATTATGCATTACAGAATGATTTTGTCAAAGGAGCTAGCAGGAAAAGTGTTATTGTATTTATGACACTCATTTAATCTGTTCTTTAGCTTTAGTCAAAGCACCTTTCAACATCACAACCAAAACTTGCGATGACTGATTCCATGTGACACATTGTATAATCTATACAAAGGTCTCACATCTTCTGCTTTGCTGAACAAATACTGTGTCCACAACAAACATTCAATCTTTATGGTTTATTGTTTTATCATAAACAGATTGGAAATGTCATGAGCTGACTGCCTGAAGTGGCAGCTGTACTGCCTCTTTTATTAAGAAAATGGCTGCCATAAAACAACTGCACACAAGAGCTTATAAATATAGTAGATATACTTGCCACTGTAGTCATTGTGATGATACACAATGTTGTGAGTGAATCTTTCTAAATCATGCATGCAGGGAGTTTAGTTTAAATTCAGTGGCATTGAGTTTTTGTTTTACAACTCTGCAATAATCAATACAAAAGCTAAAACTGATATATTTTAAATTAAATAAATCAATTTATACAATCAAAGTAGTACAAAGAATCATAGTGAGATGTTGCGAAATGTTAAGTTGTAAAGAAGTGATACAGTGATCCAGTTTATGACTGTTTATATTAGTCTTAGAAAACTTTACCTTGATATTTCTATGTAACATATATTTATGAGTCAGTGCATTGACTTAATAATTTTACATTCAGTTTTGACATTCACAGTGCAATTGTCAAATGTAGCCACAATGGTCACTGCTCAGTACTTACTAATTTATTGTTTTATAGCAATTACAAACCTGCTGCCAACTTAGTTTTTAATTCTCCAGCTGTAGCTTATTCTGTTATCATGTAATATAAAGAAGAACAGAGACCATGTACAATATACCCAAATGCACCACATATATACTTTAATATGGAAGCTATATTAGCTTGCACTATTCCTTGAAGGCTTTCCACAAGATTTGGGAGAGTTTCTGTGGGAATTTGTGCCTATTAACTCTGTAGAGCATTTATGATGTCAGACGCTGATGTTGAATGAGAAGGCCTGGCTCATAATCTTCATTCCAGTTCATGCCAAAGATGCTTGATGGAGTTGAGGTCAGGGCTCTCAGCGTTCCAGTCAAGTTCTTCCACACCAAACTCATCAAACCGTGTCTTTATAGTCCTTGTGCACGGGGCGCTGTCATGATGGAATAGAAAAGGACTTTCTTCAAACTGTTGCCACAAAGTTGAAAGCATAGTATTGTCCAAAATGTCTTGGTGTGTTGAAGTATTAAGACTGCCCTTCACTAGAAATAAGGTCCCATAACATTATCCCTCCAGGTGTGGCCAGATACTTTAGTCCATACAGGATATCTGAAACCATAGGAAACACAGTGGCAGTGACTAACTGTGGTTCTCCTCTCTGTCCACTAGGTGTCAATACAGCCACAGCAGATGGTGAAACGGTGCCACGGACCACTGTCGTTCAGCTATGCAGACACAAAGATGTTCAAAAGCCATTTCAATATGGAAACATAGTGCTGATTTGCAGTTTGCAGTCGCAGCATTTGTCAAGAGACGAATGTTACTGAACCTCTTGAAAATGTATTTTTGATGAATACTCTCAAGAGTATGAATGGGAGCACTGGTGTGGTCTAATCACAAGGGAGTGTGAAGCCAGTGAGTTGAAAGGGTTCAGGCTCAAGACAAACAGTAAACAGTCAAGGAAATTAGCAGTTGATACTGCAATAGCATTGTGAACATTGTGCCCAAAATCCTATATCACATTTGACCATGGACAAACTGAGATTAGATTAATATCGGTACCTCAATAAATAGGAGCACACACTTAGTCTCTGTGAACATAATTATTAATATTACATGTGAACTTAAGTCTTTTTATATGAATGTTGTCTTTGCCAAAAGCAGCTAATGTAGCTCAAAACTATAAAGAAAACATAAAATGTCTCACATAAAGCCCCAGTCATGATGTCACCTGATTGACACCAGTAAAGCTTCAGTGATAATGTTGTCAAAAGTGATGCTGGGTGTCATCCTGTCCCTCCTCATTCTTCTGACCATCTGTGGTAATGTGCTCGTGTGCCTGGCTGTCTGTGCCTCTCGACGCCTCCGCTGCCTCACTAACTGCTTCATTGTGTCACTGGCTGTAACAGACCTGCTACTCGGCCTCTTGGTCCTCCCTTTCTCTGCCCTCCTCCAGCTCAACAACGACTGGCCACTTGGCCCAGTCTTTTGCAACTTCTACATCTCCATGGATGTCATGCTGTGCACTGCCTCCATCCTCACCCTCCTGGCCATCAGTGTGGACCGTTACCTGGCAGTAACCATGCCTCTCAGATATGCCTCCCTAGTGCTGCCATGGAGAGTGGCTGTAGCCATGGCCAGTGTTTGGACAGTGTCTGTGGCTGTGTCTTTTTTGCCCATACAAATGGGGTGGAACACCGTTAATGGGACAGTGCAGAACCAGGGGCCTTGGGCTCCAGAGAGGAAATGTCGTTTTGAGCTGAACATGCCCTATGTACTAACTGACTCACTTCTCACTTTCTATCTGCCTCTTGTGACAATGTGCTGGACATATCTCCAAATACTGCGCATTGCACGGGCACAGGCGAAGCGCATTATCAGAACTCGGCCCACTTGTATGACAAGCTACAACAGCAGGAACAATCCTTCCACCAGTACCACAGTGGTCTCCAGTGTTACAGCTGTGGCTCTGCGGGAACACAAAGCTACAGTCACACTGGCAGCAGTAATAGGGGCTTTTGTTGTGTGCTGGCTGCCTTACTTCATCCTGTTCACAGTGTTGGGCCTAAAAGAGCATCCAGACCCTAGCACAGTACCAGAATTTCAAATTGTGCTGTGGTTGGGGTACACCAATTCAGCCCTCAACCCAATCCTCTACGGAGCCCTCAACAGGGACTTCAGGTCCGCCTACACACATCTACTGAAATGTCGATGTCCTATTTACAATGGGTGGAGGAGCCAAAATTGGTCTCCAACAATCACAGCAGGTAAATGTGCACAATTAAAGCTCTTAAGTTCCATAATGAGTTTCACTTACGAGTGGACCCATGTTTCTCCACTTTATACATTTCCTTTCTTTCTTCATATCCCAGCCAGAGAGCATCTTACAGAGGTGACGCTGTTGTGTGACCACAAACTTGTCACCTGCAGGGCAGATGTAACAGATCAAACTGTCATGCTTGAAGAAATGAATGGCAGAACAACTGCAGTAACAAACCAATTTGCAAATGGCACTCCTGCTACAGACGTCAATGGTAATGAAAGGTAAGCTATTTGTGACTATATGCTTTTTCTGACTGTATAATTGCGTGCAGCCTATGACTCAAAAATCGAATTCAATAAATCTGCTCAGATCCGACTCTGCCACAAATTCTACAACATTCGCATTCACTCATAATGAGCCAAATACCACAAAAAAGTAATTTAAAATGCATTCAGCTGCATTTATGTGACACCTCCCTCTCATCATATAACTGCACAGATCATACAGTATATTCTGTCTCTTCCTCATTCTAAAACACAAAATCTGATCAGTTACATAAACTCAAATGCAACTTCTTTTTTTAATTCCATTTCTATAGTGTCAGGTTGTGTTGAGCCTGTTGCGATGAGGTGAATGCTGTGTTCACTATACTGTGGGTGCATCTGAGAATCAAAATCCATCCTGAAGAGAAAACACATAAAACAGAGAAAAAGAAGGACCAAGATTTATATCCCCTCTATTTGGAAGCCTTCAGTGCCACAGTAGAAGCGTCCACAACACACCATGTAAGTAGATGTACATACTGACATGTATATGGTTCCTTGCCTATATTGTTTACAAATCACCTCCAAAACATTGAATTGAACACTGAACACATATGTCTACAGTTTGTAGACAAATGTGCGATACTGCACTGTATGTAGTATGTGTGTACTGTATGTGGTGATGGTATCACTGGAATTGCTGCCTTGTCATTATTGTATTCGATATTCAGTAAAGTACTTTAAAAGTCAACACATTAAAAATGCAACATCAAGCGACACTTATCATCATGTCAACTACCACATTATTACTATCTAAGAAAAGGTGTAAAGATGTTTATCAAACAACATGTGTTTTAAAAGAAAAGGAAAGACGCCCAGCAATGTTTGTAAAAGTGGAAGTCCCCAGCTCTAAGATTACGTTTTACAGAAACTATGAACTATACCACAGCAAGTGGACGATCTTTTATAAACATCAAGGAGCGTTAATTATGCTTTATTGTATTTATTGTTAACCATATTTGTTGTGGTTTCCAGTGTCTTCTGAAATATTTTTA
>OMLM01008475.1:93865-116284 GCA_900302695.1 Helostoma temminkii
TCAAAAAATATGTCTACACAGAAACATAGATAAAACCTGATTCAGTGTTTTTTAATTGTTCTGGTGCTTAAAGCTTCTTCAAACCTCATTTTTTTTATATGTTTAATCTGACTACAGTGCAGCATCACAATCACCTGTACATACACAGGCGTGGTGCATTATTTTATCACCCACCCCTCCCAAAAATGATGCCCAAAATGTTACATTATGGAAAAATGCTATTGTGAACAGTAATAAAAGGAAAATAAATGTCAGAATTAGTGGGAAGAGAAGTGAAGAAAATATGAAAGAGGCTGTAGGTTGGGTAATAAAAGGAGTGATGCATGTTCAGTGATGCTAGTGACATTTTTTCATATGCGCATTATCACGCTTTATTTGTGGGCTGTGTCCTTTGGGATGGAGGCACAGATGTATAACCTTTTTGTACTTTCATTGTATATGTGTAAATAACAGTATAAACCGTTCTTGTGTGTTCTCTTTGCTCATGATTTTTACGATGCACCATAAAAATCATTTCAAGGTCTTAATACACAATCATTGTAAGATAGAAAAAGAAAGAAAAGATTATGGAGACAGGGAAAAGTTGCAGCCATTAATTAGTTTTGTTGAAAAGTTTATTGATAAATATAATGATTTTATACAATATTTCAATACACACATTGTTTCATTCTCATAGTTTTTAAGCTGTCTGTCTGTATGCCTGTTTGCCTTCCTGTCTGTCTAGCTGGACGTATGTCTGGGTATGTTTGAGATGAGCTGCAACACACCTCAGCAAGGATTTTTATTACACTACTGGTAGCACAGTGAGTGGGCATGACAGTAAATCATCTATAAATCTGTATTTTTGTTCTGCTCAATCTTCAGAACGATGGCTCTTGTTTGAAACATGGCTTCCATTCCTTCAGAGTCAGTGAAAAGGTCTTTACTCTCATCCTCTGTCTTATTCTCTCATCTTTGTCTTTTCCTGCTTTCTTTCCTCCATCAAGAGCTTGTCTCCTTTGGCTCTTTCCCTCACAGTGAAAGCTTGGTCGACATGTTTAAAAGACAGAACTGACGACAAAACTCTCTTCTCTGGCAGAAACACGGTTAGTTCAGCTGCACTGACTGTAGTGTCCACAAAATGAAGTTACATGCAAGAATAAATGACACTTTAATATACAGGCAAACAAACTTTACATCAGGACACCACGCACACACTTAGACACATGCACATAACTGCCCCACCCTGTATCTGTTGTCCAGTAAATCTCAAAACGGATTTTTATTCAATAATGAGTGTGAGGTGGATTAATTACAGTTTGATATATCCAGTTTTACAGACAGACAAACAGACAGTCAGAATCAGAAACACACAGACAGACATAAATGATTCCGAGAAGAAGCCACAAATTCAAGAGTTAAATATTTACAATAAAGTCGTTACAACATTGAAACACTGACACACACCATTGAAACACACACAGAAGAGTTAGGGCTTTTGGAGACTGCTGCAAATGGCCACGAGACGTAACACTGTCGCAAGCTGAGTTCACATTCAGCTCTGCAAATCTTTACGGGCCTGGGTCTGAATTTTTTAGACGTCTGGAAACAGATGAGGTTCCTCCGTGAGATGCAACACACACCTGACTTTCCAAACGTAGACTTACCAAGGTATTGAGTATTTTTCCATCTGTGTTTTTATGGCATACACATATTAAATATACCATAGGCCTCTGTCTTGCATGCTTCACAATATTGCTCATGTTTGTTCTATTGACATAGAAATGAATGATGAAAATTAGTATTTCTTAAGCCTCTAATTCACAATATATGCATTAGGTTGATTTCACCTCTAGGCTGCTTTTAAGATTTCCAGTCCTGCTCCATGAATTTGCTCAATTTCAACATATTTGAGCAAATGTGAAAAAATCAATATTTACACCGTGACATGAAGGACACATTGTCCAAGATGACAGCAACTGTAAAGACAGCGACAAACGAAGGAGATGGTAACAAGGTAAATGGTCATAGAGAGGTCAAATATAGGAGTCTGATTTAGGACATATTCCCAAACCAGTGATGGTTTGTTGGCTGTTACAGCATGACACAAGAAGTTTTGTGGCAAGCTATGTTACTCTTGTAGGTTCAAGTCTCCTTCTTCTCTTTCTGCTTTGTTCTTTCTCTTCTCCCACTCTGTGCTTTTTTCTATATTGCCATCTCCATCTTCTATGTGGTCTAGATGACATTTTCAAAGAGTTGTAAAGACCGCATGATGTTTTCATCCTAGGAAAAGAAGCAGAAACTGTCTGAGGAGAATCCAGCAACAGTAAAAATAGTTTGCTGGCCACTAGGGGGCAGTGAAAGCCTGTAAAATGTTATTCAGTGTTCTCTGCAGATAAACACTGATGTAAAAGAGAACAAAGACCTAAGTAATAGCGAGTAGCATGGGTGAAAACAGGGTGAAGCAAATCTAAGAAGAAGTCACAAAAAGCTACATGCTTTGTTCACAGCAATACTTCTGCTGGTTGCAGAAATAAAAACAGGAAGTCATTCAGCGTATACAAAGGAACAATTATATTGTATAATACAGGGTCAGTATTAAAGTTTGGTTTACACCTGTGCTTTGTCTACTGAACATGTCAAAATGTCTTCAAAGGCATCCTGCAAAGCTGAAAGGATCTTTAAGATTAAGAAAGGGGGAAAGTACCTCTTGACAAGAAAGGATGAATTCATCAAGCGTGACCACCCCATCCCTGTTTTTGTCCATTTTCTGTGGTAGTAAACACATAACACACATAAGCACACACTTCCACACTGTGCATCATAAAGCTCATCAACCAGTTAATACATCCAGCACTGTGATTTTCTTTGTATGGAAATACAAAGCATGTAATGTTTGATTTATTCTTTTTTTGGTCAGGAGTTATGGAAGCGATGTTGCTACCTGAAAGAAGGCATCCACATGTTGTTTGGGTGCGTCAGTTTTCAAGACAGGATAGGTGTATTTCCCCATCATGTCATATATGGCTCTGACAATGTCTGTCATCTCCTATGAGACCAAACAGAGACATAACAAGCTCAGACATGGTACACACATAGGTGTGTAGGTGTGTATATCCACAAATATTAAAAAAAAATTTGCACAGCCACATAATCACCTCTTTGTTGATGTATCCGTCTCTGTTGATATCATAGAGGTTAAATGTCCACTGGAGTTTCTCTGTGACAGAGCCCCTCAGCAGAATGGACAGAGCTGTTACAAAGTCCTGATGGCAACACAAGCAAAAATATAATGGGAAACTAAATATGATTTGGTGGTTAGGACATAAGAATCCAGAATGTGCCAAAATCTGGATATTATTGAATAAAACAGACCTCAAACTTTATGGAACCTGAATGTGCTGTGTCAAATGCGTTAAACAAATAGTGTGCGTAGGTGCTGGCATCTGCAGGAAAAGAGGAAACAGCTGTCAGAAAACTGGATAGAAAGAATACAGAGACAAACAGAGGTACTGTGTGGATGGGACTACACAACATAACGCTGCTTCTTCACCTCCATGTGGGAAGAATTGGGAGTATATTTGCTTGAACGTTTCCTCATTTACAACTCCACTTGGGCACTCCTGTACAGGGAGGGTGAGACAAAAATAGAAGGTGAGCGACATAAATTAAAGAGACAAACCGCAGGGCAGGTTGGAAAAAAGGTGGACCAAGGCTAAAGTGGGGAGAGTTGTTATTGGGTAAACCTTTATGTGATGACTTTTTTAAATAGTCAAATATTAAGGTTTAATTTGTGGCAGATAAATCAGTATTGTCTAATACACCATAATCAAACCCTGCATGTCACTGTTGACTCTAGTTTTTTACACAAAGCTTTATCTTTGCTGTAAGTTGACAGAACAGACACCTACTAATCATGTGTCCCCAGAAAATCCATCATTCCATTTTATAACAAACATATTAGCAAATGTGTTTCATCACTATATTTTCTTACGTTTACAAACTCAGACCAATCTCCTCCTGTTTTGCTGTTCTCCTCCTGTTCTCCCACCAGTGCTGCCATGTGACTCTGCCCTGCCTTCCAGCTCACCTGCATGCTGCTTCTAGCAGATACAGTGTACCAGCCACTTTCCTTTTTTTTTTTTTTTCGTATTTTTACACTTTTGGAACTTTGTCTACATTTTGCCTCTTCTGGATTTGTTTGCTGATCTGCTGCCTGTTTTTGTTCTTGCCCTCTAATTGTGACACCAACACAGGGTTAAATAGTAGCACCTTGGCCAAGTATGTACCTCCTCCAAATATATTTGGTCTCCCAGTAGAATCTGAATATCTTTCCTTTTTAGGATACATCTAATGTTTGCATAAGGTAAACATCTAGTGCAGTTACAGTATTGTAATATAAATATACCTAAGGTTACTTTAAATCCTGCTAAAAGTTGTCTGAGCCTTACTAATCTGCACCTTGTCACACTGTGGACAACTCCTGGTGCTGGAACAAAGTGTAACAGTACAACCAAAATAAATAGAGGTGATATCTGGAAAGTTATATGATTTTATAGAAGCATCAGCTTCATCTTTTTCTCACCAGTTTATTTACTGTGCAGTGTTCCTGTAGTCACTTACATTCTTGAAACCCCTGTAGAGCACTTGTAACTCTCTTTTGCTGAAGTTGGTTTGAGCTTCTAGCTGATCAAGGCCCTCTGGTCGATGGCACACCATAGTCATCTCTAAATCATCATCAGCTTTATCTGAAGAAACAAACGCAAAAACACAAGAAAAAAACAAAGCAATATTATTGAACTTGAACTTACAGTATGAACTGAACTACAAAGAGCTTTACAAATAAACGGAAAGCAGCACACAAGAGAAAGTATTACACATTTGAAATGTCTGTGAAAAGACGAATAATCCAAAAAAAAGAAAAAAAGAAAAGTGTAAGAGAGGAGGAGAAATGGAAGTGCAGGTGAGATAGAGGTCAGTCTAACAACTCATGCTTCTCTCTCACCGGTGCTATCATTAACACCTCATTACTCTCCTCGCTGGAGGGGAGGGGAGAGAGGACAAACCATTGACTCTGAGACAACACACCGACACACACAAAGCGCCTATAGGTGAACACAACAGTATAAAATGAAATTTTCTCTTGCAGACACTCTTCCACTCATCTGCTCATGTATATTCCCCAGAGCAATTTGCAATATAACAATTACACATACTGTTATAACTGTGCATAATTTAACAGAAAGAGTGGTAAAAAAAAATCTGAATATGATAATGTGGTCATAAAATGCAGCAGTAAAATTTACAAAAAAAAAGAAAGAATGAAACTTACTGGTGGTAAAGTTATAAGATGTAATGTTTCATGGTGGCCATATCAGAAAAATATTTAATTGCCCATCCCTGGCCTGTCCTAGTCTGTCCAGCTGTCTGCCAGGTCGTGGAGTATATCAGAAAGTTATAGGTATATAACTTATAGGTAGTAGCCTACCTGACTACATTATTACAAAAGTTAAAAAAAAATCATGTATATTACATCAGTCCACAGAACTGTCTATGTCTGATTTATAGCAGCTTACTTCAAAATGCTACCTTTACTCTGCACTGTCATCAGAGAACAGGAATTGGTTTGAAGGGGAGCTGTTACAGTCACAGTGCAGATAGGATGGGTGAGCTAAAGTATTTTTAAACGCTCCTGTTCTGCTTTAATTGAGTGTCAGGAGGTTGAAGGGTCACCTTGTCCGTGGCAATCCAGATTTTGAAACACCACCGGCCTCGAAATAGAAACCTTTTTGATCTGTGTGGCTAGACTGTTATTGCGTTGTAAAGCTTCATTACACCAATATCTTTTCAGTTCTATCTCAATGAATCATGGTTACCAGGTTGGCATTTTTTGGTGTGTGAGGCAATGAATAAATCTCATGGAGCTTGTGGATAAATTAAACCTTGGCCAACCATCTCACATTTTAAACGCAGTATCCAGTTTTTACAAAACATCAGCAGAGTTTGTTATGTTTGGATAATAGCATGGAAGTGTTGTGCATCGTTTACAAGCTGGAAATGAGTTTCAATTTAAGTGTCAATTATGATATTATAAATAACTCATGTGGTCTCTCTAATGTGGCACAGTGGAATCAATGCACGTGTTGATGCAATTATGCAGTATGACAGTAATATTAATAAAACAATAATTCATTATGCATATGTCTTTGTCCAGTAAGAGATTAATGCATTGTGTCCATAATCTTTTGCATTATGGGAGTATTATAACTTGTGACTTTGTATAACTTTGTCTTTGTTGTCTTTTCACACCCTGTTTCACACACACACACACACACACACACACACACCCCTGAAGGTCATTAATTTTATTACTTGTGCAGTTCAGTCAGTCAGTGCCACATTATGGTTCAGACTAATGTGCAAGGTGATATTATTGACACTCAATTCTCAGTGGTCGTCAGAGATACAGTCTACTGCAGAATAAAATGTAGCACATACAGATCCTGATGATAAATAAGAAAAAAACAAAACCTTGACATACCTCACACATTCACAAGCTCCCTTCAAGCTTACATAAAAGCTAACATAGCACAGGACGTCCCATCTTAATGTACAGTAAAGGAAAAATAACACAACTGACATCTTACAATTACACCAGCTTTTTGAAAGTGGAGCAGCATGTGTTAATCATCTAAAGAGCTCTATAAAGCATCTATAAAGATGTGCTACATCTTTAATCACTAAATTACTAAGAATTGAATTTATAGTTAATGAATAAAACTCTCAGATTGTCTCCCTGAATGGAAAGCTATTTCAGTATTTTCTCTTGTATTCAGATTAAGATGAAAGTCAATGTAGATGTAGAAGAGGAACTACAGCAGGTACAAAATAATTCATATACATCCTAATTCCTTTGCAAGATACAAAATAATACATTTCAATAAAAAACAATTATCAAGGAAATGAATATGTACTGTCTATACAATACATTCATCTTAGCCTTTAGTCAACATATCTATACATGCAAACATGCATGAAAATCTTCAGACATGTTAATACTATCAGTCACAAATGTTAAGTACTAAGAACACAAATGATGAGTTTGCTTGGATATTATTAATTGAATCATTAATTGATTAACTAATTGAAGTTGTTTCCTATGCTGGCTCAGGTTTCATCATTTATGTAGCATCACTTTAGCAGAACTTTGTGTACTATGGCAGCATTATTATCAGCTGACAAACAAACGTATAGATGCCAATAACTGATTCAGAATATCAGCACAGCACACAAGCCCTCTTGAGTAAGCATTAGAAAAATCATTACCAGAGAAGCTTGACAGCGTGTCTCTCCACCACTACTGAGCAGCCTGCAGCATCTGACAACTATAACAAATAACATTTGTTCATAGTTTGTTTATTTAGGATTTTCTGAGGCGAGAGCGTGAATAATTCAGACCTTTTTTCTTTCATTTTTTAACACACAGACAGTAGTAAAACACACACTGCCTCCAACTTTGTTGTTTGCTTTAGTTTAAGTTACAGCGGCAGTAGTTGTGGTACTGACTCACCCTCCACAGTGATGACTCCCAGTAGGTGCAGCAGTTTGACGGCCCCACAGCACAGCAGAATGATGGCTATAGTGTGTAGGCTGTTCTCACTCTGTTCCTCTCTTTCCATTTTGATTAATTATTTCCTCCTACTGAACTTGTTTTTAATCTGGTAGCTTTCTGTCTCAAGAACAAAATTTATTCTATTTCCTTTCATTTATACTGGCTCCAGTTTTACAATGTATAACAAGACTCAGACTACACCAAGCTATTGTTTCTCACGTCTTCTCTGTCTAGATTTCCGATCCATCCTACTCTCTCTTACAATCAGCACTCACCTGCATCTCTCTGTCTATGTCTTTTTATCCCCATGTCTCTCTACTCCCTGGAGTATGTCTCTCTCCTAACCTGACCTTCTCTCCATCCTAGTAACTCTCTCTCCCCCTCTCTCCGTCCCCTTCCCTCCCTCTCCGAGTCATTGTGCCCTTCATACTTTAGCAACAGGCTTTAACTTGAGGGACCTGAACACTACAACGATACATTCAAACACTACTTTATGACAATATATGTTTGTTTTGTCACTGTGTGTGTGTGTGTGTGTGTGTCTGTCTGTGTCTGTGTGTTTATCAGTAGATAAGCACTTAATTAATTGTCCAATTGCAACATACAGTCATCCTCAAACAACTGAAGCATTTCATTCACTACAAAATGACATTTTTAACTAAGCAGGCTCAAGTGCTTTTATCTAAGTTACACTATACAGTTTTGAATGTCATTCTTTTCTCATCCTAATCTCTGTTGATTGATTGATTACAATTTATCTGTTATGACAATATACACATCACTTTATCTAAACCAGGAGCCATCCTAATCTAATCCTATAATCTCTATGTACCAGCAGGGGGCAGCAGAAACTAACAAAAAGCCATGTGTGACGTGCGGTTCACATGTGTTATCTCAGATTTATATGATATGTTATATATCATAAAGCTAGGAAAATCTAAACAGAACATCTTCCTTTGGCAAATAAAATGGAATATGGTCTTCGAAATTATTCATCCATGGTAGTAAAATGTACAGTCAAACAAACATGGACTAATTTGGGTGAGAACTGTGCACTGTGACCAACTGGTATTCATTTATAGTCTAGAAGTGACCATAAACATGAGCTGTGATTGAAGTGTGGCCTCTGGCCGACTGCAGGGGGCCCTGCTGATTTAGGAGGTTGCCCACAGTGTTGTCAAGGTTTGCTTTATTTACTGTTCAGGAATGAAAGCAGCAGTCCTGGGTAAAATTTAATTTAGTAGCAGGAGTAGCATTTAATTTAATTTGGTAGACGTTTAAAAGATGCTCACTAGAGAGAACAATAAGGATCATTGAATATATATTGTGCCTTTTAAAGTCATCAGGCTTGGGCTGGCTCTTACTGTGACCAATCAACATTTCTGTCATGATAAACACTCAGATACACAGCACAAGCCATCATGCCACCATAAATTCAATATTACAGAATGAATAAATATGAATGAATGAATGATTGAATTAATAATATCATTTAATGCATAATAAACACTTCACTTTTATTAATAGGTAGAGCAGGCAATAGCAGGAAAGGGCTTGGGTAAAGGGCAAAGTCAACAGAGTAGCAGTGATTAGTAAAAGGCAGGCAGGAAAGCCAGGGAAACAGGGAGCAGGCAAAACACCAAAAAGATGCAGGAGGTTGAAAACTGGCAGTCAAACTGGTGCACACAAAAAGGCTGGAAAGCTACAGCTGGGATGGCACAGTGAACAATCTGGCAGAGTACAAGTGGGAAGTGTATAAACTAGTGAGCTAAAGAGAAAATGTGGAAACGGGGAAGCAGGTGAGCAGGTGGGGGGTGGGGGCTACAGCTTATAAAACAGCATCAGCTTCATTCTTTAACTGAGCTTTCTCTCAGTGAGACAAGTCTGTACAGTGTTTCCCCATTGTTAAAAAGACAGAAGGGAAGTTTTAAAAAATAGCTCTTGGACATAGTGTGAAAACTGTTGTTTATGTATATCTGAGTGAAAGTTACCTATACAAAGTTTTTTATTGCAGGTGAAATCTAGAAACCTACATATTTCATGTTGCAAAACTGAATCTGCAAACTCAGCAGGTCAGGTAAGGCTAAATAAACCCAACCTAGAAAGCCACTCTGGGATCTTCACTTCCATCTGTTACACAAGCTATTATAAGCTGTGGAGTTTGACAGTGACCAAAAGCCTGAACTCTTTTTCTTTCAGGGCTTATTTGAAGTTTCAAGTGGTCGCCCAAACTGTCAGCAAAGAAAAGTGCTGTGACTCTCCCCAGCCAACACCCTACCACAAAAATACCAGCCACGATGGCCCAGAAACAGGATTTAACTTACTCCATAATCATAGTTGGCTCTTGAATTTAATGTCAGCTCTCATTTCTGCTTCATCTTTTTCTTTCTTCTGTTGCCCAGAGAATCTTCATTTCCCCTCCACTCTTTATCTCGCTCTCTGCCAAACTCTTCTCTCACTCTGTCTCTGCCATGCTCTCTCTTTCCTTCTCATACTATGTCCTGTAATCCTTGTCAGAGAGCATGTCATTTGCATAATCTGAATTAACTTAATCTGCCATCCTGGTGGCAATAAAAAGGCTCATTCTCACCAGCCTCTTTATTGGTGGAGAGTGTTCTCCAGGAAAGTAGCTGCTTCACTGGCCGTGTGCTCTTGGGAGGTATATGGAAGAAGTATTTTAAAAATAGATTTCAGCTGCAACAGTCCTATTTACACCATGTGGAAGCTGCATATATAATCATGTTCCAGGGGTGTGAATTTGAGCTGGCATACTGAGACGTATTGTTTTTTCACAGACAACAAACATCCAAACTGGGGCCAGCCTGAGTGGCTTTGGGTGGTTCATTGAAAGTTCAATAACTGTAAAACACACACACACACACACACACACACACACACAGAGCCATATGCATCCACTCAAATGTCAAACATGAACATATTATTCCCAGGGTCATAGAAGTATTTAGGCAACACAAGCATAAAACAATATATACCAATGTCAGCTTACAAACACACTTTATTTGCTTACTAATCTTCACCCTGTGAGGTAGTACTGGAAGTTGTCTTGCAGTTGTAATCTTGTGTGTATATATGGGGGAAACGCATGCAGAAATCCAGAAAACATCTCTTTTTTACATATTAGTGTGCCACTGCTACAGAGTGAGTCAAATACAGCTCCTTTACTCACACATAACAGGATGCCAATATTGATTTTTGAGTAAATACATGTCTAGACTGTAAAAATATACAAACACACACAAAAGCACATACACACACACTGCTGCATGCCAAGAGAGAAAAATGACAAGATGACTTAATAAGCACTCACACCAACTAATGGGAGCGTGGGTGATGGAGTAGGGAGCAAATAAAAGAAAGAATAGATGCATAAAAAGAGGAAAGAGAGGAAGACAGACGTATGGAGATGAAGGTGCCAGGAACAGATTGTGGTGGTGGCATGTGAATGCAACAGGGGAAATGAGAAGAAACCCAGATAAAGAGAAACAAGCTGTAAATGGAGAGGGAGAAATAAAAGAGGGAAACAACAAGAGGAGGGAAAGCAGTAGAGTAAAGTGAAAGAGAAAAAGATGTGCAACTGTGGAAAAAAAACAGAAGATTTAACAACATTGCTGCAGAGAGTAAATGAGGAAGGCAGAGATGTAGGGTCTGAAACAAGCGATGCAAGGTAAAAACATTTCTAGAGAGACGAGTTGTCAGAGGTCACCACAACAGCAGCTAGGTTGCCAGACACAACCAGGCAGACAAGACAACAGGTAGGAGAAAACTCCCACCACAGACAGCCTGTCAGAATAAGGACAAAAACACTGGACAGAAAATGAAGCAAGATGTAAAAACAACGAGCATTCTTGATGAAAACAGACATTCCAGACAAGCATGCATGCAAAGATTCAGGCAGAAGCAGGAGGAAAACACAGTGTGGTATTTATTTGTTTTCTTCACAGCACAGTGACGAGCTTGTGCTCCGAGGATCAATCATGTAGGAATCTAATCTCACGATATTACAGCCGTGCACTGGTCTCTCCTTCAGTGTTGTGATCCGGATAACAAGTTATCTTTAACAGCACAGAATAGGTGACTGCACACATACAAACGCTGCTGCACTAATCCTGCATACAGCTAATATGTTAGTGCAGGAAAAATAGGGACATGCTGAAATCCCACAACACAATGCCAGAATTACAAACAACCTCTAAATAGCTCCAGCTTTACATCCCATTCTTTCATGTTTGTGCAGTTCAGTTGTGAAGTTAAAGGGGTTTATTCTCATTTGCAGACTCATGCATATGAGTGCATCTACAACCACCCAATTTTTCAAAATAGCAACAAATTTACACCTTGCATTTTAAACACCCTAGAGGAAAAGTGTTTGTGCTCCTGGGAGAGAAAAAAAGCTTATTCATAACATGCACTCATTTGGAAAATGTCCTGTATGGTCTAATTTGCACTGGGAACAATAATAGCCTGGCTCAACAAATACATTTAAATGACTACACACTATTAATATGGGATATTCTTACTCTGGCACTGATCTCCTGCTCAGTGTACCCATTCATTGGAACAGCCAGGTTGGATTTGTTAGATTTATATAAATGAGGTTTACATGATTTTATTTGAATGAGTAAAACATCTCTCACAGGCAACAGGTTTTCATAAAACACCTCCCTTCCTGCATCATCTACACATTTGCATCTCCGAGCTTGGTTGCTCTGTCTCTTTCACATGGCCTTGACTTAGTTAGGAATACCCCAATCTCATCAAACTCCCCTCACCCACTCCCCCCAGCAGCTCCCACCCCAAAACTGACATCTTTTGTTGCCATGGCTACCATGCTTCCAAGGTAACAGCAAGACGAAAAAGCAGTGTGTGAGCGGAGTGACAAGTACCTTCAACATGTGTGTGTTTACCAGATGCTGGCGTCTGCACACACAGCCAGGCAGACAGACTGACACACATGAGCACACACACACACACGCACACACAAGCCGTCCTTCACTTTTCTCCCTCGGATTGTTCTGTCAAAAAAGATAAGCTCAACAATAATCACATGGGTGCACACAAACACCCACACAATGAAGCACTAAGACTTTGTTGTAGAATTTAAAAAAATACTCTTTTTCCTCTGGGGACACCTGTTGGTCTCATTCTCCCTCTCTTTCTCTCACAGACACTACAAACGATATGCCTCCTTTCTTGCATTCAAGCACAACGCCAGAGTTATTAATCTTTGCTCTGCAGCTTGCGTAGTACGTGAGCTGTATATTTGTACTGGAGTGAATATGTGCGTGTTAGAGACACTGAAAACAAGCTGCTAAAAGTTTCACTGTCCATATGAGTGTATATGTTTATATAGGTGTATATGTGTGTGTCAAAGAGAAACCAAACGTGTTTTGTGTTCATGTTTGTGTGTGTGTGTGGGGGTATGCATGTGCATGCCTATGTGTGTGTGTCTCCATGTTAGTGTGCGTATTTCCTCACCCCTAGACGGCCTCCTCTGCTTGGTCTGCATGGTCAGTGTACCCACCACAGCCCCCATGTTTGCTGTTGTCGTCGTGGAAACAAGCGCGTCTGTATGCTGAAGTCTGTATCTCTTCGTCACGTGTTTGAAAGGCTACAACACACATATACATACACTCACTCGCCCTGTTTCCTCTTCTCATCCTCCTCTCTCTCTCTCTCTCCCTCTTTCCCCCTCCTTCCTCAGTGGCTGCTCTTGCCAGAAACCCTCTTTCTATCATCCATCCTTTCATGCTTTCTCACTCCATCTCACAGCGCTCCACCTCTATTTCTCTCTCACTCCCCCTTTTCTCCCCACAGTCTCCCACTCTCTATCTCCCACCCTCCCGCTTCCTTGTTTTTTATTAGGGGTTGTAGCCTCCCACCCTTCCTCTCTCACTCTAGCTCCCTCCCACCTTTTCTGCAAGCCAAAAGCCAGAGCAGAGCATCAGTGATTCAGTGTGAAATCGCCAGGATGTTGATTCACTAAATTATGAATTAATATGAGTGTACCCATCGATTTGTAGACGATAACATTCCGTGAAAAACAAAACAAACATGCCCTGTTACATTTTCACACCAAAAATCCATCTGCTTTCCTCTAATGGAGGACAAATATGCAAATAGGTGCAGGCTCAAATTGACTGGAGAGGTAAATATGAATAATGAATTGAAAGGAAAACGTGCAAGTGGCAAAAATTAGGATGAGCCCTGTGCAGTGCTTCTGTTTTTCCTCAGCATCACAGTTTGTTCATGAAAAGGGCATTTCAATCCATCAACACCTCTATTCACTCTGCCTGCCATTTCTGTTCATTCATCCATAATGCCCCCACATGTACACTAACGTGAGGGAAAAAGGGTTGAGGCAGATTTGTTCTCAGGTCAGGAAGAAACGATGGGAGAGAGACATGAAGGCAGCAAGAGAACAGAAAGGAGTAAAAAAGCTTAAAGCCAGGAGTGTTAAGAGGGAGTGATTAAAAGAAGGAAGAGGCCAAGGATGAGAAATATTAGATATTTAATAGGGTAGAAATAGACGGATGAAGATAAGTGTCAGCTACTCCTGCAGGAGTTTGTGCTCTTATCTGGAAGAGCTGCACACAACAGATTAAATTACTTCTTAATTACGGCCCGATCAATACTAACAAGGTACTATATACAGTCTTACAAGATGAGAATATAAAGAGACCATTTAGAAGACACTTACAGATGACACACTACGTTTTGCATGCTATGCTTGTGCAACATGCAAAAAAAGCACATTATGTGCACAATGTGTTTGAAGGATACCTCGATGGGAGAAGAACTCAGCTTGTTTTTTAAGTAAAGGTAGCAACAAACACACATTGTCAAAGAGTGTGTGTGTGTAAGAGTCTTAACTGTGAAATATACTTACAGCATCAAAACTGAAGTGGTCATAACACAGAATGGCAGCTTTCAACATGTTGTGTTGTTACGTACAAAATGTACATTCAGTGGCCAGTTTATAGGAACAATAACAAAAGAAAACAACCTCTCTGCCATAAAGTCATCCTTTAAGATGGTTTCAATGTCACAGAGGTGTCAGTTTTGTTACATGTTTTAGCACCGTAGTTAGTGCTGATGTTGTTATTGACTGTGGTATACAGAGATTGGTTTCCAATTTCTGCCACCTCTGTGTAACCGTGTACAAATAGGGAAAAATAATAATATATAATAATAATATGTCGTATGTAATTTATGTATGTTGTGTCTGCAAAGCAACAAGTAAAGTAAGTAACCATAGGTCTAAAGGTCACAATGCTGATGCTCAGTTCTCATTTGGCTGATGGCACAAGTTGACCAATCTAGCATGACAATACAATATTTAAAATGTCATTTTCAGCTATTAGCTATGTCATTTTCAGGTTTGTGTCAAGAACAAAAATGTTTCAAACATTACAGAGACAATTGATTTTGCAATGATACATATGTCAGGTTTTACAGCCAAATTTTCAAGCTGAGTTGGGGAATACATGTTGTCCTTTTATATCAGGCCAGCCATCAGTAATAATGCTTCTGAAAATGTGGCAACTGCTCCAAAAATAGGGCACTTTTTCTGCTCATGGTGAAAAATGAACCAGACGTGATTGTTATGAAGCCATATGGGAAGATTTAGCTGGAAAGGTTTAGTTTGGTGGGTAAAACAAAAAATCTGCAATCTGTTTCTGTGAAAAATGTGCTCATGAATGATCTGTTGTGTATGTGTGTTTTTCACAACACGGAGAGATAGACAGAATGGCAGCAGTGGGGAGTAATATTGTCACCCTGCCTACACAAACACATGCTTACACACAAGTAAGGCACACATATGTACCACATGCATTTTGCACATACAGCAAACATGAGCAGAAAGAATGGCCTGTGTGGACTTTAGTGGCACACAAACAAACACCTTGCTCCTTCTCGCTACTGCAAAACACACTGCTTATGTTGTGCCAGTTACTACAGGAATATAGGGATTCATAGTGATTTCTCCCTATCTACCCTGCACCCTGGTTCACCTTTAGTCTTAAACCATACCTATCCATCTCTCTCCACCCACTCATCTATGAATTTGTCTCCAGGCTTACAGCCTACGCCAACACGCCTCTATCTAGACATCGCTTCCTATAAATCTCTGTGCATGCATCAGCTTGGTGTTCCTGTCATTTCAAACACCGTTTCTGGCTTGTTACATACTCAAATTTCCATCTTTCGCTATCTCCCTCCGGTGTCTGACAGGCCCATTTCCACAAACTGACAGAAATATATCTCCTTCTAGTGTTCAAATCTGTCTGTAGAGCAAAGAGAAAGCGCGAGAGGTTGAATTGTGTGTATGTTTATCTTTTTGTTTGTGTGTGTACAGGTGCTGAATTGTCTGGTGTTTCCCTGCAGGCATGTGAGGGAATGGCTGCAGACTGTTTCACAAGAGCCCTGTCACACCTAAGGTAAGAGAGGATAAGAGAGAGAGAATAGGAAAAGAACAGTAAGAGAAGCAAGAGGTAGGACAGCATCTCAGAATGAACGAAAAAGCAGCAAAGGCAGAGATGGAAACATATTTGGCAATGAAAGACGAAGAATCAGAAGGAGGAGGAAACACACCAGGAGGGCTTCCAGTGGGAGATTAAAGTGCGATGCAGAGAGCAAAAGAAAGAGAAAGAAGTGGGTAACAAGAGCCAGGAGAGTGGGCGAGTGGCATCGCAAGAAAGAAAAGGCAGAGAAGAGCGTTAGTGGAACATGCAACATTACATTTCAAGAGAAGAACAAAGAGAATGAAAAAAATGTGCGAGAGAAAATGAAATTCTAAAGATCTTGATTAAGATTGAACTGCGGGGTGGAAGCTTTCCAACATCAGCTCAGCTCTTCAGAGCTGTGCATTCAGACCAACGTGAGTGTTAACCTGCAGGCCTAAACCATAAAAATCACCCTTTTCCTCCTAAAGGATCCATCTCAGCACTCGGGTAATGAATCAATCAAACTGCTGCATAACACTGTTTTGTAAGCACACTGAGCTTTGTAATTACTCATCAGGAGCAGCATAGCTCTGAAGAGTGAAGAACATGTCTATTAGGAAAATCAATATTAATATCTAGCACTGTCCAAATTGCTTCTCACTCTGACGCTCCCCTGTATCTTTATTAGTGGCCACATGCTGAGCCTCTTGCTGACTCTCATCATATTATGAAAAAAGGGAATAAATAAAGCAGTGTCTTTGTCATCTGAAAAGATAGGCAGAAGAGAAGAAGAAGGATGGAAGTACATAGGTACATAGATAAACGCAAAGACTGTGGACTAATGGTGTAGACAGGAAAAAGAAAGAATTTAGAGTGAGAGAGTTCAGGACATACAAGTTGAATGGGAGATGAGTGATTAAAGAGAAATTCACTGAGGAAGACCAAAGACAGACAGAAACACAGAAGAACTTGTCAGAGGGTTTAGAGCCATCCTTTTCTGCGGTTTCTGCTCTCCTAATTTTTCTCAAGATTGACAGTGGATTCATTGTCGATCACAAATGCTGGTAGGGGAGAAAACAGCAGGAAAATAGCAATTATGATTTAATAAGTTGTTTGTATTTTTGTTTTTTCCTAGGTTATCTCCCTATAGGAGAGGAACAAAAACAATTGTGACTGACTGTAAATATATTGCATCTGGGGTTGGTTGACTTCCACCCTAGCTGATCAAATGATCAGATGGGCTGAGTAATAAAACAGTCTTGATCATTTTCACAACAAAATCCTACCATAATAAGTTAAACCTATAAGTCTTTTCAAATAAATGTATCTCTTATCAGCACAATTATTCGGTCTTTCACTTTTTCTACAGAGTAATATTGTTTTAGAGACAAAATTATTCAACTTCAATTAGACAACTGTGAACTATGAATAACTGACTTGATGCTTGTTCGCTTAGTCAGCTGATGTTACTTTAACAGTGTGTTATTTCCAGTGACATAACCATCATGGAGAAACATTATATACTGTTGAGTATGTGAACGTCAGTGAACTATATTATATTTTCTCAGCTGTTCAACTTACCTTTGTCCTTCCTTCACACTGCCACAGCTTTTCTATTTCTCAGGTCAAACAGCAAAAACATCTCTTTGGCAACAGATGGTCTCTTCAGTAATATTAAGCTAAAAATATATATATATGGTAAAAAAAATACATTTATTACATTAGTGCACAACTTATTTCTTGTTGTTTTACTCTTTTAATTATAAGTTAGAAGTAGATTTAGTTTTTTTGCTGTAGGGCTTAATTAGTGAAATGAGTAAGTAGATAAAAAATGACTATGCTGTGTTTCTTAATGCTTTTGTAAAAGCATATAAAATATCATGTTTAAATGAAAGCAATAACAAAACAAGTCCAATCTCTGGTAAAGGTGTGTACAGTAAGTAGACTGCTTCTATTGAAGTGCTTTTAGAAAAGATAATGTGTTTCAATGGCTTTAGATTTACCCAGATGACAACAGGTACAGTACACTATCTCTATGGTTAATGGACTTCTTGTTCTTCCTGCACTTGTCTTGTCCCCTAACTGAGAAAAAAAAAGATTTTTCATTTTAGTTTGTTTTAAGTTGTTGCTGTAGTGCCTGTGATGTAAACACTGGTAACATCTACTTTTTATTCCATACAGTATGGCTCTGAGTTTGTCAGTCACGCTGAATCAGTTCAAGTGATGCGCGTCACTGCTGTCATGGCATCTGCATACAGGATGAAGCATATAGTCAGAGCTATCTATATTCATCATCTGCATGTCCCTTGTTGGCTCCAGCATTACAAAGGCCTGAAGGCAAGTACAAGGATGAGCTGTCTATGGAGATAAATTGCATAGAAAATGTTGTTTATCTTTGAAGAACTGAGCAAAGCATTGCATTCAAGTATTATGCAAATAAAGTGTATATAGATTTTTTATTCATTAAATCACTCAAATGTGCCTTTAATTTGCAACATTAAAAGATCAAACACTGACAGAAGATCTCAAATCCTGAGCAATCTTTAAAAACTGAAATACTTCTTCCAATAAATATTTACACAGTATACACAAGAGCATAAGGAAATATGAGATATGAGCTTGTAAAATCACAGTCCCATCATTACATGCTAATACTCAGTCACACTCAAGCACACACATGCTTCAGGCATGGGATTAACCAGAAACCCGTTTTCATGTTACCGTGTGCCTAATAAAGCTCTTTTGCTGGCCTAATTGGCCCTTTCAGTGCACTTCTTTTGATGTAGAGGGATGAGAGAGAGGGGTGGAAACTGAAAAGCCTATTAGAGAAACAGGACTGCTCTTTAGCCCTGCAGCTGATGGAAACATTGAGCCAAACGCACTTGTTCTCCAGAAGACACTCATACTCTCACACATCTATTTACATACATTCTGCTGGCCCCGTACTAAAACTCGACATAGTTAGTGAAACTTCAAACAGCTGGAGTGCTCTTAGAGTAGTACAAGGCTGTCTGAGCAGAACTCAGAGAGATGTTTAGGTTTGGGAGACTGAAAGAGATATAAATTCTGAGATAAACAATAAAAGCAGACAAGCAGCCACAGAGCAAGAAAAGAGTCTTACAGGGAACAAAGGAGATAACACTTGAAGGGAGGAAAACATAAAAGACAAAATGAGGAGGTAAAATGAGGTGAGAAAGACAAAGAGAGAAAGAGAGAGAGTAAAGAGTGCAAGAATACAAAGGAACGAAAGTAGAGGCAAAAACAAATGAAGCGAACGGACAGGGAGATGAATGTGTCGGCAAGCTTCAGGTTTTGTAGTTTATAACATACCCGCAGGGACATATTTCATATGAACAGAGTAGTTGCACAGTGACAGAGGATAAATTTCTTTTTTGTTGCAGGTGAGAAGCGATACATGTAGATAAATGCCTTAACGCCTATCTGTGGCCATGTGAGCTGATCATGACACTGGCTAATGCTTCTGCTTTCTGTCTTCCCTAATGGAAAAAGCTGTGACTTTATGTAGGTCACGGCTTCAGTTTGGCTTCATTTAGTACACTGAAAACAAAAACACTTGCTCTAGTTTGTGTAGCAACTTTCTTCAATTCATTTCACTCAATTCATCACCAAAACATGGTCCAGACAAGACTGTAAATGGGTTGCATTGTTTAAGAGCTTTTATACCAAAATGCCATTCTGTATTTACCCTGCCATTAATAGCCAATGTGCTCTTCCTCCAGAACCACCTCTGCCAGATGACATTAAATCATTATGAGATTAATCATGGAATAAGGTCTATTCTGCACCTGTCATTCTAAAGCAAATGTTTTGACCCATATCTTCTTGTTTCCTCGTCATCACTTTAATACAGACAAATATAGTGTATCAGCCCAATAATTTTTCATTCTTTAAATTTTAGAAGTATGAAGGAATAAAACTATCTACTACTTTATCAGAAAGAGAAGGTTAGTAAAGACCAAATGCTTTAATAGGCTTCAGATTCATAGTCAGACCTCAACGTAGGGTCTGAGAAACAAGAAACAAAAAAACAATGTAGAGACTGAACCAGTTTTTTATGCGTTTAGAAATCTTACACAAAGTTAAAACATACATAAACATGGATTACTTGGTACAGCACGTGGTACTCGAACCCCACAGTTTGAGTACTGGCTGAGGGATTAATCTTGCATGTCATACCCCACTCTGCTTGGCTTTCCTGTCTTTCTGTACTGTCTACTGTCAAATAAAAGAATAACCTGCCCAAAACAAATCTAGGATTTTACATAAATGCACTGAAGCTTGTTTTTATTAAAAACATCTGACATATAGCCTGACAAAACTGTAAACTAATTGAAAAAAGTGTAAACGTGTTGGCAAGATAAAACAACTAAAAAACTTTTTCTATGTAAAAGTCTCTTGCTTTTTTATGATAAAGTTTGACTTGAGTCCCACTCCACTGTATCCTAGAAAATACCCTGTCTCTTTCAACCTGAAAAGTTCTGTATTCTCAACAATTTCACTTTGGATCCATCTCAGCTAGACATCGCCTCATGTTGGGTTGTGATCAAGGATGGGCCAACCTTTCATGCAAAATGAATCCTGCCCTGCTTTCATTAGGCCACTTTTTATAACACTGCAGCAGATGGTGAAACACGCACACACACATTTGCTGACACTCACACTGTAGCCCCCTGAGGAGCAACCCCGCCTTCTCTCTCAACTTTTCTCAATTTTTTCCCCACTTTCACTCATCTATTGCTTCTTCCTCACACCCTAACAGTGCAAACTTCAAAGTGGCTGCTATTTAGAGGTTACACTAACTGGGGGAATGCCTTTCCTGAACAAAACTGGCTAAAAATACATGCTTGGTAAGCATTCCTGTCTTCACTAACTAGTAAATGGGTTGTGCTTGAAAAGGAAGAGGACAACATGGCCGAGTTTCTAACACGTGTATTCTCTGACGCTTCAGTAATCTTCCTATAGATTTCATATTTGAGACAGCAGGAAACATCCACCTTAAAAATGTGCCTCAAGTATCTGTTCAGCGCAGATCAGAAGAATCTGCTGAGAGCTGTTGCCATGCAATGAAATGAGGCGCAGGTTGGGAATTAAAATAAACAACCCACGCAGGAAGCTATATGTGCCTATTTCAGAAAACCATTTACAGGCTCTCCGAAGTGTTTTTACAGCTATCAAATACTCTGCGTGGGTCCAAATATAATGTTTGACAGCTGAAAGGTATTTTCCCACAGGGATTTAGACTACATTCACATAAATTACATCACTTACATTGCCTACAGTTTGTGACACAACATATGTAACACTTAACATGATCTCACTCTGCTAAATTAAAGATTTCTGATCATTTCTTTCTCTATTCCTACATGTGACAGTGTGTTGAAACATGCTACCCCTCCTGTTTTCTGTCTCTTAACTGTGTGTGATGTAGCTCTGTGTCTGCCGGTGATAACCATCAGGTTTGAGGTCAACACACACAGGACAGATCACGGCCAAAGGCTGACAGATTACACCGTTCCAATTCACTGGATGCACACACACGCACACACCGGTGCCACCTCACAATACACAAAAAATATATGACCCCTTACAAGCCCCTACAATTTACATTGAAGTGTAAGAATTTTATGATGCTCTTCACTAATTTATGTATATCAATGAATACACATACATTAGCATGGATGTGCCACTTTCCTCTTGTCCTATGAGATGGGAAGCAGGCTGGTGTGGAGAGCAGACGGGGTAAATACCATCACATTTTACAGACAGACTTAATGGCACAGCTGCACACACATAACTGCATATTCCTAAGCCCACGGTGGACAGATGGCCACAAAATCACACCATAAACCAATTACAAATTACATTTTTTACAGTTTTACTTTGTTTCCCACTATACATCCAGTGTATTCCCATAATGCACTTCTTGTGCAATATTCAAGACTGGGAGCAAACATGCCACACTCCATCAATGAGACAGAAAAAACGTGCTGCTGTCATACAACACGCACACATGTGCTCACATTCAAGAAAAACATCCTGAGAAATTTGATTGAAATTCAAATGAAAATAACTTCTTACCTTTGTGGTAGTTCACCTGCTTGGGTTGCATGGAAAAGGTTCCCATCACAAGACCCATGTTGACTTCTGGTTTAAGACAGGTTGTGTATAGGTGTGTGTGTGTGTGTGTGTAAGGTGTAAGAGGATGTCTATTCTCAAACAAGTGGACTATCAAATATGTAGGACTTATAGGAATAATAATTTAAAACACTGTTGTGAATTGCTGCTTCCACACATGTTGTATAGGAATTATTAAGTGAATTCTGTGCAAATATGGCACAGTCA
>OMLM01008475.1:116304-127313 GCA_900302695.1 Helostoma temminkii
GATTGAAATTCAAATGAAAATAACTTCTTACCTTTGTGGTAGTTCACCTGCTTGGGTTGCATGGAAAAGGTTCCCATCACAAGACCCATGTTGACTTCTGGTTTAAGACAGGTTGTGTATAGGTGTGTGTGTGTGTGTGTGTCTGGTTGTGTATAGTATAATGTAAAGGTATGCTTAGAGTAGGTGTATGTATGCTGTGATTAAGTTAGTCCATCAGCCAGCTGTATTTGTGGAAGTGCAGATATCACTTCTCATGCTGCCTCACACCCACACAGATCGGCTGCTTCTGCTTGAGGGTGAGTGTGTGTCTGTGTGAGTGAGTGAAAAAGAGAGAGGGGGAAAAAAGATGTGTGAGAGAGAGAGAGAGAGCGAGAGAGAGTGTGTGTGTGTGTGTGTGTAAATGAAAATAGAGGGCGCACCATGCACTCTGGAGCTACCTTTGTCTACGCTGTCACTGAAGCTGCCTATTTTACATCCCTTCTGTCTCTATGTCTGCCTCACACACCCTCCTGCTTCCTCTCTGTCTGTCTCTTTCTCTCTATCTCTCTCTCTCTCTCAGTTTGTCCCCTGCCACCAGACTGTCATTCCATCAATTCCTCTGTGCCTCTTTATGTATCTGCCTCTCTCTGTCTCTGCTCCCTTTTTCCCTCCTGTTCGTCTCAGTCGCTCTGTCTCTTTGTCTGTCTGGTGGGGAAAGAGGGATTGCATACTGTTGCACAGGAAAAGACAGAGACACAGAGAGAGAGGGAGACGGGTGTTTGGGGAGAGGAAGATGAAACTCCAGGGAGAGCTGGACAAGGAGAGAAAAAATGAACGAGAAAACATGAGAAGGAAGAGGAGGACGGGGAGTGAAAATAAAAAGAGACAAAGACAAATTAGAAGAATTCACAAACAACAGGGGAGGCAAATTGAGGGGAAGAGGGTGGTAGGGAAGGGGGTGAAAGAGAGATAATGTGAGATGAAGTGTGCAAGAGGTGAGGGGAGATAAGAGAGGGCTAGACTGATCTCTCCGCCTTTACCATTCAGCAGGCAAACAGTCTGACTGTGGAGAGTGTATGTGCTGCTTTATCTCTACATGCACAAGTCTGACAGGTGGTGTGTGTGTGAGTGCGTGTGTGTGTGTGTGTAATTATTCTGCTCAATAGCGGGTGGGTCAAAGACAAAGCCCCGTACATCTGACACAACCACATTTGGAGAAACGCCATCTCGCATATGCCAGCGCCTGCATCAACATGCTGTATCAGCCATGTTTTTGCTCTCGAGCCTGTTGATGAATCCATCAACCACATACAGATACACACACATACAGGCCACACACCCTCTACAGCAACACAACCAGGGGAATGACACCAGTCAACAACACACTCACACACGTACTCCTCTGTCAGTCGTGCTTAACCCCTTCTGCTCTACACGTAATACTCTGATGTTGAGTTTGGCAGGTTGCACCGATGCTATTGACTACAGCCCCTATTGAAATTCCTCACGTGGATTTAGTTAAGAAAACAATTTACGGCCAAGTCATCACTGTGGCTCAGTTGAGGCCATCAAGGCCAATGATAAAGCCATTAGGGCATAACATTCATTAAAAGCTACTGGCTGCAGTAGCCTGCACACTGAGGATCAATGCAGAGTAAAAACAAGAGAAGGAGGAGTGGGAGAGTGAGGTGTAGAGAAAAGAAGAAATTGAAACTGAAGAAGAGAAGCAGAGAGAGGGAGACTGACAAAGACAAGAAGAAAGAGGAGCACTGCAGGGCAGTAGTGTGTGTGTGTAATGGTGGGAGATGTTTTTGGGTATGCAACAGCTCACCCCAACACACACCTCTTCATTTCTGTTTTTCTAGTTCTGCAGAAAGAGACAGATCTGACAGCGGTTTCTAATCACAATCAAGCAAACACATTTCACACAACTACACATTCACGCACACAAACATGCTCAAACACTGATTGATTAGCACCAGTACGACAGGCAATATATCAACAGAGAGAAACGGGTCTTTAAATACGCAGGACAGCAGCGACACACACACAGTGATTAAATTGTGAAAGCTCGGCCGAACAGACGAGATAAAGATGCGCGATTTGCTGTACGATGATGTTTAACTTCAGTGGAGAGGTTACATAAACATGTGACAGTGGCAGGAGAGAGTTTGGTTGTTCAAACACTTTAAAAAGCTACTGAAAACCCAAAGAAGAAAAGCTGAAAATGAGCTGTTTTGGACAGTCTCTACAAAGTTGACATTTTCAAAATACCAAGTTTCAAACAGCTCATGAATTAGATTATTTGAAGGAATCACACTGAATCAGTGAATTAACAAGACAACTGACAAGTTGCTTGGAAACAATATTCGACAAACCAATCTCACAATAATGGAATGAAGAAGACTTTGTAGTATGATCAAAAGCTCCTTTGCTTTTTCCAAGGTCAAGATGAATGTCAGTCTTAACACTGAAAATAAGCATGGTTGAGAAATCTTTGTTCACAAAATGGAAAACATATTCAAAATCTCCACATCTATCTGAACTAAGAAGCCACTCAAAGGGCACAGTCATCCTATAATGCTGAATGATTCTTCTTGAGTTAAATATTAACTTACTATAACTTTCATTTTAAGATGCTTTAAGATTTTTTGGTACCTGTAAATGTGCAATCAGGTTCTAAAGCCCATTAGTTTCTTTGCCGTGGCTAAAATGTAATCAGTGCTTTTTAACTCCCAAAACTCCAGATCTACTCTTTTAGTTGGGACTGTGATATACAGTAAATACATCGATCAGGCATAACATTATGACCACCTGTGTCTCTGATGTTTTTGAATCCCTATTTACACTATTGAGGGGTCGAAAACATTAGAGACACGTAACGTAACATACTCCAGTACGACTCCAACCCTCCCCCAATTTCCCTATTAATGCACATGTAGTATAATTATCACATTCTGTTTAAATTTAAAACAGAAAAATTATAACATTTTAAATGTAGAATTCATGGTAGAGCTGTTGTATTGGATTGCATTAGCTTGCACAGACGGTCATAGTGCATGAGCAATATATACACTGCTACTGCTCCTCTACTGCTTGGAGACATAGATTCTCATTAAGCCTCTTTTTTGTTTCCGTGTTATCTAATACAGTATGTTTCTGTTTCTAATATATTTCTCCTAAAATTCACTAGAAGAAAAAGCTGAGACAGGAGTAATCCTTGAGATGTAAAGGAGATACAAGGAATATGGCTGTCTTTCCCTCATTTGCAGAAGAACATGAACAATCATATACTAGATACTATGGAAAAAAGAGAGTCTGAATACAAAGTACATTACTTTCCAATTTCTTAGGTACACCTAAATATAACTAATATAGTACAATACGACAGCCCTGCAATAAATCCATCCATTCATGTGGAAAATGTTCAGTGCTGTGTTGCAGTTTTTCTAAGAAGAAAATTGCTAATTTCCTTCTACAGTAGAAAGGATAACTCAGTCTCGCCTATTTTTCATAGTGAATTTTAAAATATATGAGAAACATAGACAAAATAGAAACTTAAAATGAGCCTGTAAAGAGAATTTCAATTTGTCTCAAAGCAGATGAAGAGCAAGATTTAAGTAGTACAATTTTTCTTTGAGTGTGTTTTGAGCATTTATCCCATGAGGAAAACTGGGCTGTAGCAGAGAACACAGCATCACTAAGACTGGGAGAGACAGTGAAAGAGCAGGCAACATCTGTGAGCATCAGTCTAAAAGAGGGCACAATATTGACTGGAAAGGGGGTCAAAGTTATTAATCAGGGACCAGTGCAAGAGCAGAGACAGATCGAGGAGAATATTCACATTCAAAGCGACCAGAGACAGAGGTTACAATCCCTTTAGTACACACTGGCTATCACCTGTCAGAAATTCCTTATTTAGGTTATTCATCCATCCATCCATCCATCAACCTCTCAAGGATTGTAGGAGCGCTGGAGCATAATCCCAGTTATTACTGGGCGAGAGGCGGGTTACCTGGACATCTGACCAGTCTATCATATGGCTGACATATTGAGACAACAGACAACCACTTGGACTCACACCTATGAGTAATTTATATTTGCAATTTGTCTTATTTATTTTATGTGATGTTCAGTTTGCTGAAGATGGCTGTGGAGTTAACCATTCTGGTTAACACTGTCACATGTAAGTGTTTTCTGAGCCTGTCAGCATGAAACCAGTGAAACTTACAGAGACACTGTTAAGGTTTGTTTAGTGTTGAGTTAACCTTATTAAGGTTAGGGGACATTTCTCCTTAATAATAATAACTGACCAATCCAATCCAACCAACCCAATCTCTTCCAGCTGCAGATTTTATGGTGCTACTTATGTGTCACTTGCTAATGATAGACCATGGCCCCAGAATTTTCACAGCTTAGTCCCAGATGTAAACATTAGGTAAACCTTTGTGTAATTTATTACATATATCCATATTTCCTGTAAGTTACCATTATTATCTAATAATGATTCATAGGCCTAGGAAACATCCCACTGACAAACACAAACAGACAAAATAACAGCCATTTAGTTCTCAGGGGTTTAACCAAAGAGGACTAAATAGCTTTGCAGATCTGCAGTTGCAGTGCAATAACACTGACTGCAACAGGTTCATCACATTAGGCTGAGCTCCAAACTCTTCCAGAATATTGAGCCTGACATCATCTGTGCAGCGACTCAGTCCTGTCCAGGGTGCTGTGGATCATTCTGAGTGCCAACCTACCTCCTTCTCATCATTTATTAACCATTACACAGTGGACCTTTTACTAGACTGAGATGCTGTCTGGATAGATGGATAGAGGACAAGGCAAGAAAAAGATGGGGTTAGGATGTGGGGTTGAAAAGTAGAACACATTTGACAGCAGAGAGAAGGTGTTGACAAGCAGGAAATGTGGTAAGCGAGCAGTGAATAATAAATTGGCTGGTTAGTTGGTGTCTGGTCTTATCAGAGGAGGGCTGGATGGAATCTGTCTAAGTGATGACCACAGAGTGGAGCGGAGACGAGGGCAGTTAAAGAAAAGAATATGGAGACCAGCATGGAGGTGAAAGAAATGAGAAGAGGGGCAATAACTGTAGGAAGGGAAGTGGCTGAGGAGGAGAAAGTAGCAGGACAAATGCGAGTGGAAAATTTGAGATAGATGCTGGGGAGGTTAGGGAGTGAAATGGAGAAGGTGGGTAGAAGCGAATTAGAGCAGAGAATTGGGAGGACCGAGTAGATGTAGGGGAGATATGTGCACAGGAAAGGAAGGAGGGAGGGCGTAGAAAATGACAGAAACAGGATGGCAGAAGAGAGGGAGAGAGTGAAAAAAGCATGGTGTAGTCAGACCAATGGCATGAAGTACATGGAGAGAACAGTGAAAATGCACCTGACCACTAACAGGCTGAAACGGGCTCAATGTTTTCTCAGTCATCAGCACAAATAGATTAATTTACTGGAGTGAGAGGCAGAGGAGACAAGTTTGACAATACTGACTGAGGTGTAACACAGCTGAGATCATCCGGTTCCTGCTGCAAACAGTCAATCTCATGTCTGTTTTCCACTAACAAAGCTAAACATGTGTCAGTTACTGCTACACAGACTAGAAACTACAGGAGTCCAAGCTGTGCAACAAGGCCTGACTGCGATCTATCACTGCGAGCAAAAAAGAAAACACTGCCAGAATCAGTTTGCCTCTATGAATGTTTATATCATCTTAAAGAATCATTTCACCCAAATTAGAAAAAAGCAAATGTTGCGGTTGCACATAGTATTGGTTTTGTTTGCCCAGGTTTTGAGACTTCCATCTCTGAGATTTCTGTGGTTAAAACAGTGGAGGTGAAGGGAAGCTCTTTTGCTTTCAAAACCAAAATTACAGCGTCAATGAGTCCCCTTTATTTCAAATAACAGGTTTCTTGAGACCTTTAATTGATTAGTCAGTTGTTAAGAAATTAATCAGCAACATTAATGATAATCAATAAAGTGTTTAAATAATTGTTTACCCCCAAAAGTCAATGATTACCGGGTTTAAATATTTGTACTGTTGGTAAGAAAACAAGCAATTTGAATATGCTATTTCAAGGCTTGTTGATCATCTATTAATTGTTTAAGTAAACCTAGGTTGATTAGAATATGTTAAGGCAACTGTAATCTTGTATCTAGACAATGGATCACATGACTGCTCTTAATGTGAAAGGGCAAAGCATTTGAGCATAGAGCAGCTACAGAATCATATGTCTCTCTCAGAGTTGATAAAAGGAATCAATTTACATACATTCATCAGGTGACAGAAATCAAAGCTCAAGATGAATCATAACACTGATCCATATATACTTAATAAACATCAGCATGTTACAGTTTCTATTATGTCAGTATGTTTTCATTTAAGTCGGACCACTACTGTGCTCTGTACAGCCTCACTGGGCTGCTTGTACTGTATGGTTGTAGACTACTTTGTTGCCAATTTTACAACGTTGAGAGAAAAAATTTACAAAAACCTGCATAAATTAAGAAATTCTTGGTGTGTATGGTTAGGTGGAGTGAGGAAATCTCAATGAAATGCCTTGTCATGGTTGTTTGGGTTGTAACAGATTGGTTAGAGGTGGTAATATGAAGGAACTGTGGAGACAGTGATGTTGAGTCTGTGCTGTCTGAGGTTCATTTCCATGATAACAGTCTATTTCTCTCCCCAAGGCCACGGCTGCTGTTTATCTGCCCCACAGTGAATCTCTCCACTGCATGCCACCCACATACTTTATGTCACCTGTCAAAGATGTGAATAACTCCACTTTGCAGCCACCGTCTAACTTACTCCCTCTCACTCACCCTGTCAGCTTGAGGTGAACTTGCGCAGAACATAATCCAGTAAGAATCACAGTAATGCCATGCTGTTCATCAATTCATCTTTCGGTGTGGTTGAAATATTTACTGCTTTCTTTTTGCCATTAATGTTTCACAGACAGCTTCACCTTGCCTGTGGGTGTTACTGTACTCGAGCCTTGTCACCATCTACTACTATTCCTGGCCACAGATACTCTACACATGACACAAGCGCATCTTTGCTTCTTCACACATGTGATACACTTTACATTTTTGTTAACTGCAGCCAAGTCTTATTCTTTACCTAAAGTTCTCCTGGTGGTTTGTATGAACTGAATACAAACACCTCTATTGATTCAGCCCCTCTGTATGTCCCTTTTCCTCCCTCCTCAGCAGATGAGACTGATGGAAGTGTTAATTGTATGCAGCCCGGGGATTGATTACAGCACTGGGGGTTAGAGCAGCGTCTCATCCCCTGAAACCCCTTTCCGTATGAATTATTATGCATTATATTAAACATTCAATGTGTCCCCTATGGCACATTAAAAGTGATATGACAGCATATTGGTGCAAAGTAGCGGCAGCAGACCCACAAATGCAGGACACCGGGAAAAGCACACACACCATTATCTACATCAAAGAATATCAGCACAAAGATACACATATGTAAGCATGCACACATACATGCACCTCTGTCCCCTCATTTTTCTTTCTTGCCTACTCTCTGTGCTCATTTACTCATCCATTCCGCTTTCACTACTTCTGTTCTCTGAATACAAAAGTGGAGATAAGTCCCACAGACTCAAAGCGAATATGTGCTAGGAACAAAGAAGCTGCTGAATATTTCATTAAGCAGTTACGAGGAACACATCAGATCTGAATCCTCGTGGTCAATGTTGATGAACTCTCATTTTTAGAAGTCCCCCTCACTGTCCGTCATCACCCATCAGAGGAAGAGCTGTTTCATCAGCAAGCACTTTGAGATGTTAAATATTTAAAGCTTTAATTGGTTAAGACTCAACTCCACTTTTGCTCTGAGCTGCTCTGACAGTGTGAGAGTGTGCGGTTACAGTAGTGCTGATAAATGAAGAAGAGGAATCTGATGCCCTCTGCTGTGCAGTCAGAAAACACAAAGAGACATAAAAGTAATTAGAAATATTACTCTGACAAACAAAAACTAGAATTGTCACTAAAATAAGACCTGACCCCTGGAGTCATGTTTAGCTGTTGTGCTTTTTCCTTTTGAAAATGAGCTCTTCCAGTAACACAGACAGAAAGAAGGAGAAGGATGATTAACATTGTATGTTCCCTAAAATAGTCCATGTTAAAAACTTTTTTTAAATTTAATTTTCTTGTTTTGTTTTGTATTTTCTTCTATAAAATTAATCTAATTAGGAAAAGGTGTGTACAGGATGAAAACCTGCTATAATTCTGCAGTGAGTTCATGTTCCCTGTATTTTGTGTGTGTGTGTGTGTGTGTGTGTGTGTGTGTGTGTGTGTGTGGTGGTAAAACACACAATGAGGTACAGAACATTTCTATTTAGATTCAGACTAGTATGGGACTCAAGTCACTGCAGGTGCACACGCTCAAGTCTGGTTGATGAAAAGACCTTTACTAAGGTATATGTTCTGTGTTCTGTTGTGGACTTTCAGCCAAGAAGGGTTTTGTTTGCTGATGGTTGCCATCAGGTACCTTCACCTGTGCCCAGACCACCACAGAGCACACTGTTCTGCATCCAAGCAGGCTGGATTGTACACCAGTGGAAAGCACCAGAAGGCAAGCTGCACAGAGAGGATAAGTGAAATCATGCAGGCTGTTTATAGCCTGGCATGGCTGACAGTGTTTACAGAGTTTTACAGAGATGACTGGAGGCTGTAGAGAAGTTTAGGGCTAAGGCAGTGCAGGAAGTGACAGACTGTCTGAGATGAACTACAGAAAACCAGAGAGATGAAAGAGATTTGGTCTAATCAGCCTCAGGCTAAAATAAGTGAGCAGAGCTTGAAAGCAGCCTCAAAACTTCAGCCTTAGATTCCTGTAAACTAGATGCAAATAAATTCAGCTGGTATGTTTGTGTTTTAAGATTATTTATTGATATGTTTAGCTTTAATACTTCCATGGTACTACAGATTGACAGGAAATAAACATACTGTGATCTTAATCTGTATTTTGATCTGTAAATATTGTACAAAGAAATGGTTGAAGCTATTACACCCACCAATTTTTACATTACATCACACAGTAGGATCTCCATACTTGAGATTAAAAAATAATCAATGGCATTTTATATTTTTCGATTAAATTATTTTTAAACATTTTGTAACTGAAAAATTGCTTGAAACTATTTCAGTTTTTCTCTACCCTAATGTGATCTGTATGTGATTGCTACAGTTTTAAAATACATGAGGCCTTCTGAGAAAGGTGATAATGATAAAAACATATTTGATTCTACAGGTAAAATAAAGCCCTACAGTCACAATATAGCAATTTAGCAAACTTTTGGCAGGTCCATTCAGCTCCAGTCTGTGTGGGTTTACTGCACAACTGCATATTATGGAAATCAGACTGAGTGGATTCAACCATATTCCACCATATGTTTCTTCATACAGAATAAAAACCACAATGACATGGTTTGTGCTAAATCAGTTTTAAAGAGGATGCAGTCAGTTCAGAATCAAGTACAAATACCAGACTTTTTAGGAAGCTGTATTGCCAGTGAACGGTTAAAATGGAAACCTATAAGATTAGCATCTTCTTTCTGGTAAGCTGTATTATCTCAGTGCTACCAGCAGAGGTCAGTGCTGCACAGAGCTAACTCCTTCGAGAATAGCAGAATTAGCATTGTCTCTCAGTGAATACATAAACCTTACCATAACAGTGTGCTGCAGTGAAACTGTTCTTTACTCAAAATTTATTGTTGTAGCCCTTAAGCTGGTGTAAAGTGCTGACTGTTAAAGGTCATGTGAAAAAGAAATTATAGTGTAATGCAGCACTGCTGACCAGGCCTCTGGACCACAGAAATAGTAGACCTACTTGTCATCATTTACTTAGAAATCTTACTTAAACATTTAGTGGGTGGACACATAGAAGGATCAAAACCTCAATGTTCTGTTTACATGATGTACATTTCTTTACAGAGTTACAGTCTGTATGTAGCTGTTAAACTAAGATTGTCTATTAGTGACTGTGTACTAATTAATATCAGCATATGAGACAATAACAAGGCTCTAGTCAAACAAAGAAACATTACATTACTTCTAAAAGCAGGAAAAACTAGTGTGTTTTTACTTTTGTGGATTATTTTTATTGCTACCTCTGTGTTTATGTCTACAGCTCTTAATGACACATCTAGTATGTTTCTCTCATTCTAAGAGGTTATAATGAAAAATTATGTTTAGTTGAAGTATGGGAAATGTACAATCCAGGATATCAATTTCAACTGCTAAATCGGTTTTAGCCATCTTTTTAATGTTTTTAAATTTGCAGTACTAAATCAACAGAGTATATCTTCAATTATCTTTCACAAGCTCTTGCACACTGTCTTTAATTCCACAGACACATGTGAAGTAGCATCGTTCACCAGCTATAGGAAAATCGATTCTTCAGAAAAGCTAAATATTCTAATGTTAGACACCATTAAGCACCATTATAAAAGTCTCTCGCTCTCATTTTGTCTGCTTCCATTTACTGTAATTGGTTTCATAATTGATCAGTTTACAGCTACCTAGTTTCTAGTGATGATATCACTTGAAATGGACCCCAGGCACTCAGTACAAACTTGGATAACAGTGAAAACTTGTATAAAAACTGCCCAATTTACATTTTTACATTTGCCATTAAATCATAACAGCAGTATAAAATGTATTTCCTTGGTGTTCATTGATTTGGATAAATGGGGCACTGGGCAGCTTCTCTTCATGCCCAATTAAAACACCAACATCCCAAACTGAAACGCAATGGGTAGTAAACACAGTCTATAAAGCTACAAAATTGTAATAGGCCTTTAAGGAGCTCGATTATGTGTGTGTATATGTATGTGTGTGTGTGTGTATGTGTGTGTGTGAGCCTCCAGATCTCTTGTTCCTGTATCATGTGTATATTCTTGGGTTTTAGGGGTAGATTTGTGTTTTTGAGTGTGGGATAGCAATATATTCTATGTTCATATTGACTCTTGTCTCTTTTGACCATGTATAGCAATA
>OMLM01008475.1:127722-150544 GCA_900302695.1 Helostoma temminkii
ATGCCCAATTAAAACACCAACATCCCAAACTGAAACGCAATGGGTAGTAAACACAGTCTATAAAGCTACAAAATTGTAATAGGCCTTTAAGGAGCTCGATTATGTGTGTGTATATGTATGTGTGTGTGTGTGTATGTGTGTGTGTGTGTGTGTGCGTTTCTGTGTCTCTAAATGTGTGTGTATGTTAGCCTCCAGATCTCTTGTTCCTGTATCATGTGTATATTCTTGGGTTTTAGGGGTAGATTTGTGTTTTTGAGTGTGGGATAGCAATATATTCTATGTTCATATTGACTCTTGTCTCTTTTGACCATGTATAGCAATAAGTTGTTATGCAACCAGACCTCAACGGCAATTCCTTTGTGATGTGTGTGTGTAGAAGACCTTGAGGGAAATTCTGCCCACTGTAGCTGAATGCTTTGGTCATCTGTGTGTGTGTGTGTGTATGTGTGTGCATTTGAGCATCCACTGTGTGTCTGTACTGACTTCTTTGATGTTTGCCATCCCTCCAGACAAAATGTCAATTGGCTCAAAGAGTTATACTGTAAGTGTGCATGTGTGTCTCCAGGCAGCTACTATGCAGCATACAGTAGCTGAAGCATTTCCCTGCGCCGCTTCCCTGCTTCAACAATAAAAGCACCGGGTGAGATGAGAAAAGAAAATTGTGTTCGCACACAAAAACCAAGGCGCTTATATACAATATAGTCACTGGACAACAAATGCACACAAACTCAAACACCAACCAACAACAAACAAATCACAAAAACAAAACCTTGCACTTCCTCTTATCATTGTGTGTGTGTGTGTGTGTGTGTGTGTGTGTGTGTGTACAGCTCCTCTTCCTCACTGCCACACCAGGATGTTTTATTACTCACATTCATCACAAGCACACACACTCTTTGCTCTATATCAACTTTATCTCTCCTCTCTATTAGCTGCGTACTCCCTTCATCTCTGTCTCCTTCACTCCTCCCTCTAGAGAAGACACTGAACGGAACGAGGTCAGCGGCAGATGGAGGAGAGTACAGAAAAGAGTTTTATGAGCTAAAGATGACAGATGAGGTGGACTAGACTTTCACTTCTGCTTCTGTGACACTTTAATGTTTATTTGATTTCACCTGCTACATTATAACCGCTGAAAACACTGTGTGCACACAGTTAGGACTAGTTTCAGTACTTGCACCTTATATGAATGAACATGTACAGAAACTTACAACATGCATTTTCTTCCACTGACAACAAGACTTACATACCTTTAATAAGAGTTCCAGTGACCAGTCTGTGTAAAGACATGGCAAATTTGACAAGTCCCTGTTTGCAGCGCTTAGCACATCCCGTCATCCTGACAGTGACCAGGGACACAGCAGGCTGAGCAGGGCCAGTGCAGGACAAGGGTCTCCAAGACAAAATCAGCAGTGGCTGAAGCAGCTACCTCACATCAAAGTGGTAATCAACAGAACTTCTTATGGCAGAGTGTATGAATCCCACAGAGTGAAAGATGCAGAGTGTGCTCGTCTTACTGTGTTGTCTCTCGTCCTGCTGAGCTGGGGGGAGAAAAAAAAAAGAAACAGTGATCTCCCTCTGTTTACCCGGCTCTCCCTCCCCAACTCCTCCTCCGCCTCCATCCCACCTCTAAATGTGTCCAAATTAGTGTCTGCTGGAGAGCGAGATGTGCATGTAGAGAGAGTAACTAAGAATAAGAGGGAGAGAGAGGAAGTGTGTTAAAGAAATAAACTCAGGGTCCAACTAAAGACAACAACTGCTTGTTAGAGGCACCTTTATAATCCAAGTTTCCAAGAAACTTCCTTTAATTCTGCAACCCACCTCTGGGATTGTAGTAATGAAGCAATTTCTGTAACTCTTCTTGGTTTTAACTTCCTTTTCTTGTTTTCTTTTCTCCTGCTTATCAAATTCATCTCCCCTTTCAAATTCATTCACTTTCTCCTCCTTCCCTAAAATTAAAAGCTCTTATTATTATTACTAGTAGTAGTAGTAGTAATAGTATTTATTAGTATTAAAATAGTATAAATTAAAGGCCAAAATAAAGATTAATCTCTTTTTTTCCAGGGAAGTTTATGAAAATATGGTTCAGTCAAAATCTCATAAAAATAAAATATTATCACCTTCATGGAGAAGGAGTTTTTGGAGGGTATTTGACAAGCTTTGTGTACTTGACAAATAACCAACTGAGTGTACATAATATACCGTATTACATATATTGTACTCACTGTACTATTATAAATGAATAAATTAATCAATGCTGAGGTTGATCAGCATTGTGCTAATTATATTAGTAACTATATAATGCTAGCAAGTTGACGCTTAAACGATGAATCTTATTTTACTAGATGTCTACATGTTTTCAATGTAAATTCCAAATCTGAAAGCAACAAGTAACTGTAGTTGTGAAATGTAGTGAAATACAAGAATCATAGTAATTAGCAGGAGTAGTATTAAGTATTATATATATATTATATTAAGTATTATTTAACCAAGATTGCATGCCACAAACTGTGCTTACAACAGGCTACTTGTACCGTTATTATAATTGACTATTTGATTATTTAATGATGCCTGCAGTTTAATTTACGTGTTGTCATTTGACCCTGTTCATTATTGACTCTTTTGACCCCAGTCACAGTTCGCTATACCCCATCCAGACAGCACGGTTGTCAATCAATTGATACAATTGGATTTGATCAGTTTTGTGTTGGATATCATGCAGCTGAACATATGGTTCATCCTGACCAGGCTTTACACCACATTATCATCATCATCTGAAACTGGCACATAACTCAAGAGAGATGACAAGACTAAAAGAGAGAAGGAAAGATGGAAAAGAAAGGAGAAGCACAGGAGAAGGATGGAAGGGGAAGTGGCTGCAGGGAGATAATCTTGTAATGTCTTTCTATGCTATATTTAGCCCTGAATCATGTATGGCTTTGGACTGAAGACTAGAATGCAAAATGCTGAAAAAAACAGTAATAATGGCAAAATTAAGAAGAGGAGAAATGAAGAAATAAATGTAAACAGACACTATGGGGGGAGAGAGAAAGGCAAGCAATGAAACAATAAAAATGCAAATCAAAGGCATAAAAACAGAAGAAATAGAAAGAATTGATGGAGTAGGGGGATGTGCTGGGTAGTCTGCCAAGAGGAGGAGGAGAGGTAGTGTTAGATGGAGGGGGGGATGTAAAACTCAATGTCCCATTCAATCTTATTTGTCATCCAACTGAAAGGTTCAGTAGGGATCAATAGTGCTCAAATTCTGAATGTTCTGATCCACTCTTGATGAAGGCAAAGAGAGGTGGAAACACAGAAAACATGAGGTTGGGGTGCAACAGAAACAAGAAAAAAGAGCAGAGGTGTGGGAAATAAAAGCAAGTCAAGTGGTTGAGAGTAGAAAATGAAGGGGGAGGATTGTTTTCTGAGGCGCCACCACTGTTTTGGCTATTAAGCATGAAGAAGATTACTGTGTGGGGGAATTTGCATAAACATGTTTCTCCATTACCGCCCCCATTGTTCATGATTAATGAGATTAGAGTTGCTTCTGTGCACAGATGTAATGGCAGCTAATTGCTTGTCTCTTACCAAATTAGAAGTTGTGTTGTTTGATGTTTGCTTCAATATGGATTTGCTCAAAGTAATGAAGCTCTCATTTCTCTGCCTGGTGGGAGAGAGCGTACCTGATAGGAACTGTGAATTATAAAAATGAGGAGAAAATATAAAGCAGAAGAGAAGAAACGAGGGGCTAAAGGAGAGATAGCTGCACGTTATGCAATACTGTGCTCCAAATTGAACTGAAAAGCAGGCAAACTGGGAGAAAAAGCTCTAGAAGAAGAGAAAGAAAAGCAGGAATGTAAACAACTCAGGTGAGAAAATGGAAGGATGAAAAACAAAAATCAGGATTGTATGAAAGAAGGGCAAATAGGTTAAGGTGGTTAAAGAAACGACAAAAACAAAACAGTGGAAAAAAGAACTGAAATTGACTTGAAGTATGAATGTTGAAATAATATAAAATCTTAGACAACAGAAGAGGAGCTGGAAAATGGAGCGAAGACAAAGGTGAGGGCAGCGATGGAAGGTTAGTGAAAGAAGAGAGAGAGACGTGGAGTTAGAAAACTAAGCGAGACAAAAAGAGAGGAGATTGCTTTAAACACTGTAGATCTGTCACAATTGAATCACAGGCGGCCAGCTGTAAGCCCTGATAGTGCTTCGCCTCTAAATATAACAAGCTCTGATGGACTGATATGGCCACAACAACAGAAACAGAGATGGAGACAATAAAGGAGGCGTCACAACACAGGAAGAAAGAACGATGGGATACAAAATGTCAAATCTGTACAGAGACAGAAAAAATTACCACTTACCAGGTGGTAATTTGATGTGATGACATTATTAGCATTTATAAATGTGTTTGCATAATATGACACTATCTATGCAAGCTTTAGCCCTTACCACAAACAAACACAAATGCCCGCTGAGACAAACACATACACACTCATACAGGATGGTATCACAACCACCATCACACTGATGTACGATAAATTAACAGCCCCCCAGCATCAAGACCCATCTGCCCAGACACAGCAGCAGGAGAAACCCACTTTTAGAGCCTGGCTGTGGGTGTGAGCAGAAAACTGTGGCCTGGAGGTCTGGAAGTCAGAACGACACCCTACTTGAGCTCTGGACCCTCATGGTGGCAGTGGTAGTGATGAGTGACAACGTCCCCTATGGCTGAAATTTAAACCTCAACACACCACTTCTCTTCTCCTCTTCCTTAAAGTGCTGTTCCTTTTCCAGCAAACCCCCCTCAAGATATCCTGCTGATGACAAGTGCACCTAGATACAGTATGCACAGAAACACACACGCCTGCAAAGAGGAGATATCTCCTGAAGTGTCTCAGACACATTTGCTAAACTTACACAGAGTATTCCTGCAGGAGGCCTGAGCCCAGCTGTTGCTGTAATTGACACCCCTGTAACCAGCAATCCTTACATAAAGTACTTTCTTTAATGTGCTATTCTCTTGTCACCTCATGCCTCTCCCATGTCGGCCTACATGAGCTGAGCTCGGCATCACTAACATCCAGCACAGAAAATGAATGAACACAAAAGTCATTACTACTGTTACTATTACACTACTGTACTGAGGCATGTGTATCATGTATGTTGGTGTGTGTGCTGATAACAAAGGTGTGTAATGTCCTGTGGGTCCAGCTACGTTTATTTAAGCTGATTCAGGTGCCAGTTGCATAAAAGCAGCTGCACTGCAGTTTCTTTTTAAGCTTCTATAGTTGGTGCAGTGCAGTAGACCACCATCTAAAACTTGAGTCTAACACAACAAGCTTAAGGCAGGTATAAATGACCTAACGTGCCTTAGCAAAATCTACCCCATTTCTTTTGCAGAAATGTAATTATCAGCTTGCGAAACCTATACTGTATATGCACATAGTGTTTGCATAAATGCGCTTAAAGGCCTCTTATGAAGTATTAATAAGGCTGGGGAGAACTTTTAAACTTTACTCATATGCACTGAACAATTTCCTCCTATACAAGGTTCATATTGTTGTGCGGTCTGTAAGATTCTCAGTCATCCAGGTACAGTTATCTCAACATTGAGTAGGTTGAAAGATTTCACAACTCAACAACTCCTAATTTAATTACAGATATCACAACAAACGAAATCCACCATCCGAAACAACAACCTTCCAGCGGCAGAAGCTGAACAACTACAGTTAAAAGTCCCTGCAGCTCTTTCTAGTGCAAATCCACTACAGTCCAGCCTCACCAGACAGGAGAGAAGTGCTCTGACAGCACTCAGCAGGGACAAATCTATCACCATCCTGTCTGCAGACAAAGGAAGATGCATTGTCATCTTGAAAACTGCAGATTACTATGAGAAAATAAACTTAGCTTTGGATGATAAACACACCTATGAGAAACTGTAAAAGGGGGCCCATTAGTAACTACAAGAACAAAGTGATAACCTGCCCACAAACACTTGGAAAAGGAAAATGCTATTGACAGGGCAACTTGCCACCTTTTCTATGGAGAGACCACACCCAACCCCTCTGGGCTTCCTAAAACACAAGATGAGCATTTTGTGTATGCAGTCCAATGCAGCGAAGTGTTCAGAGCTGTCTGTGCACTGAAGAAACTAAACAGCCACTACACAACAGGATGGCCCAACACAAAGGGAGCAACAGCTCAGGACGTGAATCAGCTGGGTACCTTCCTCTAAAGGCTCATTTGAGGACAATGATGTGCATATTTTGGACAGAGAAGACAAGTGAGGTTTGAGAAAAGTGTCCAAGAAGCTCTGCGTGTTCAAATAAATACCCCATCACTAAACAAATTTAGAGGACTTAGACATAACCTGTCTCCTATTTATCATGCTGCCTTTTCTTCTATCCCAATAGGTACATACACCAGGGTTAATATTTGTAACATTGCCTAAACTACACAAGATAACTTTTTGTTGCATTACATAGTTGTATGTTATTCATACACACTTACACCCAACAATGGAAAATAGATTCAAATAATTTACTAAAACTACTTATCACAGTTATACGCCTAAACTAACTGTAACTTTAAAATGAACTACTAGGTATCTATAAGTGATTACTTAATGTGTAAACAGTATTTACTTATAGGGTGTAATCAATTGCACTTTAACAGCAGCTTGTATTTATAAGAATCATGCTGTTTTTATGTAAAACCTTAACCTATAAAGTAAATATGTTAAATAATAGCAGGAAAGGAGTGAAGACAATTTAGGTACTGAAACTCTTCTTCATGAACTCCTACACTTACACCTCAGCAAACAAACTCTCCCACTGCAACACCACACTACGTTTTCTGCTGAGCATGAGTGATGACGTTCTCAGAGGAGCTTCCCAAGCTGCAGAGCACAGCAGATGATGTTTAACCTTGTTTTTGCTGCTGATGCTTCTTCCTCTTCTTTCACTTCACTTTTTGGTGCTGTGCCTGATTTGTATTGAATGGGAGAGGAGACACTAAGATGTTTTAGACTGCTTGAGCACATCTTTGTAGTCACATCAGCATCATCCAGTGCACTAAATCTAAGCTGATAGCACCTGTCCGATGCGCGCGCGCACACACACACACACACACAAAGTGCTACTAGAGTCTATGGGCTGTGGTTTTCAATCCAACCACATCTGCCATCTAGTGTTCATTAATGGGGTGTTGTAGTCAAATAATCAGGTAAACATCTGCAGGAAAAATGATTCTGAACTCTGCAAATGAAGCTTGAAAATAAATGTTTTCTGCTATTTGACAATGCATTTTTAATTTAATAAGCAATGTATTATCTCAACTCTGCTTCAATATCAACATAAGTCTATAAATGTTTTAAGTTCTTACAGTACTTTAACACACACAGACAACTTAGTGACAGTTAATATCATAGAAACATTTATTCTTTGTACAGTTGTAAGGAATCAATGTGAAATCAATGTTATCAGTTACTGATAGAAAAATACCTTTGCCGCACCATGATTACTCTACACCCGTACATACAGTAAGTAGCAAAAAAACATGTATGTGTTGTGAACTTTGTATAAAACAAAAAAGTTGCAAACGTGCAAACATGACATTGATTAGGTGTGAACACAAAGTGTCACTAATACAAAAAGTCACATGTGGTATAATACTGTTTACACTATTGGCATGTTTGTATAATATTCTCTACAAAAAATATCAGTGCCTTTTTCCCATTTTAATTCGTGTGCAAATATCAGAACTAAAATAACATCTGGCTTCAGTGTTTAAAGTGATTCCGTAAAACTGTGAGGACATGGAAACAGTCTTTGGAGTGAGTCTTTCTCATATTTGGCTTCAAGTTTAAAAATCAAGTAGTGCGATGTTGCATCAGCACATTATACAGATCATGTAGCTTTAATATACTTTTCATTCAGTAAACGTCCCTTTAGTCAGAGGTCACAGAGTCCAGAGAGGCAGCAGCGATCTTCAATGCAGCACTATGACACATTGTCTCTTGAAGTTTAACACAGTGTAAAAAGTGTGCAATGATGCCAAACATCTATTTTCTGTCTTTGTTGAACAATGTTAGTGTCACAGGCAGCTTCTGAGTGAGCATGACTTTATGGACACTTGCTTTTACCTGTTTTTCAGTTTGATTGGCAGATATTCTGGCCTTTCACCTTGTAGTTGCATCGTATCCATTCAACACATGAATCCAGTGGGTGGAATTCTGAAACAGGATTTATTCCAACCAGAATACAGATAACCTTCAGCTGTTTTAATGCAGAAGCACAGAGGCTGATTTTGTTTGACATCTTGAGTTAATCATTTTGACAATTAGTGACCACCACAGGTCACCACATGCCTATAGTTAATAGGTAATGACCATGTGAGATACGTTTTTCTGAGTGGTTGACCTGAGCTTCACATGGTGAGGTTTTCCCAGAAGACTGATGTTGTCTCAGCTGAGGTGGAGGTTAGAATAGTCCCTCAGAGTACTGCAGCTATAGATGGCTGTGCACTGAAGGGTGGACACACACACAAAGGACACACAGGATAAAGAGGAAAACAGTTTGTCATTGTATAGCCTCAGTGTTTGAAAAAGTAAATCTATTTTTCAGCATGCTGGGACACACACTATAGAAGAAAAGTAGTGGCATGCAAAAGCATCCACAAGAATTTTCTGAAATATCAGTTAGGTTACATTATATTGGATTTCACTGAGGTAACCACAGGAGAAGACAAAAAACAATAACACACACTGCAGTGTTATCTAGTCCAAAAACACACATATGTATTGTACGTGTACTGTTATAAAAACACTAAGTCAAGGGTGTCAGTGACTTACCATTCAAACCACGGTGTCTAGTAAAGAAGATTTTCACTGAGAAGTTGCAGTAATTCTACCGACAAAAATGATAAAGATGTAATGTCATGTCTAAATTTGCACTAACAAAAAAAGTAGAAAACAGAGACATCTGATAAAACAGAACTTACTTTCTGATCTAAGAGACTGTGTAGTTTCCAGCAGTGAGTCAGTGCTGGTCAGTTCTGTACACGGCGTGGACACTGTTAGAACTGAGACCATTAGAACCCAGCGTTTGGACACTGATGTGGACTGGTACACTCAGGTCCACATTTTCCAGAATACACTGTAGAGCACACAAACAGCATATATATGCAGTACTATGGAGTTCCTGACTGTTAACATTATACAATAATGCCGTTATTAAGCATCATGGGAGAGACTCACACCTTGGTACATGCTGAGCTCATGACAGATTTGTGGAAGTCACCATCTATAAACACCTGTGAGGTAATTAAAGGAAAACATACAAATGTTTAGAGAAACAAATATTCCAAATTCGAAGTTTATATAGATCAATATACCTGCCAATTTGTTCTGCCTACCCTGTATCCATAAACAAAAGTGCCATTACTGCAGCCCAGCTCATCGAGGGGCGGCCTCTCCCAGCCAATCATGAGGCAGCTCTGACCCACTTTTTTGATAACCTCAACAGAACGCACCTCTGCTGGAGCTTCTGGAGGTGGTCAAAGAAAAGTCAAGCATCCTTGCTAATGTCGTGCATACAAAGAACAAATATACTTCTGTTTATTTACGTTATAAAATGGCATGTTTCATTTACGTTTCACCTGCGATTCCTGAATTATACAAAAGATAATAAACAAACACAACAGGACATAGTGCATGCTTGCAAATGAAGCCAATAAAAGGTGTGTACTGCAGTGTGCTTGTGTGGGTGATACATAGCAGAACATCAGACTATCAGAGCGTGAAATAACACTTGCAAAACAGAGGCAAAACAGAGAACAGTTCATTTCTATTCTACAATCACATTGCAGACAAAGGAGGCTGCAAAAACTAATATTCTTCTATGGTAAAGTGCATTACACAGAAAATGTTTTTGTCAAATCAGTAAGTAAGGAATTGCAAGTGTTTACATAAACATAATTTCTTGTATCAGGACATTAAACAATTGTGCAGATTTTTCCTGAATAATCAGAGTTAGTAAATATATGTATTACCTGGTTTGGGTCTCGAGGTCCTGTTCCTTTCCAGGGCAGCAGTGGACTTTCTAGCAGATTTACTGGAGCTCTCAGGAGAATGACGAGAAGACTGAGTGCAGGGTGCGGCAAATATAAAGCTATCATATTCAGCACCATCCATTTTAGATGTCATGTTCAAAATGTTAACCTTTGGGGCAGCTGGTATGCTAGAGGCAGTTGTGTCTGAGGCAGTGGATTTTGGATTAGTGTCAGAACATATTAAGATATTAGAGTCAAAACAAGTGGCCCTCAAAGTCAAAGGAGAAGAAGCTGCATGTGTTGCATCAGTTATGTCATGAATAGCAATAACTTCCTTGGTTGGTGTCGTCGATACTGATACATTAGTGCCACTGCTTGAGATGGATTTGGCTGTATTAGGTGCTATAGAGCTAGAATGAGCAGATGTTGTAGTTTTAGACATGTCTGTTTTATGGTGATGGTTCGTAAACATGTTAGGGCTCAGTGTACAATGAGCAGATCTAGATGCAACTGCATTAAAAAGTGTTGCAGACTGATTAGTGGCAGCAGGTTTTGTTGTTTCTTGGTTTGAAGCAATGGTGACTGGGAGACAGTTGGTAGGTGACTTTGTGTTAGAGGCTGGGTTCAGTTCAGCAGGAGCTGAAAATGAGAGACTTTTCCTGGGTTGCTGTCCTCTTCCTCTGCTCACTGGAGACTTGGAATAATAACAGATTTTTTTAAACATACCAGAAGATACTTTAATACTGTAAAAAATGACTACAAATTTATGAATGCTCAAAAAGCTAGGGTTTACCTGGTAGCTGCTCATCAGGGTTTTCTGTAGTTGCTCATGCAGGTTCATAATCTTTTCGGGACTACTCAGCCTCCTGCTCAGAGTCACGCGTGTGCTGGAGGGAGCAGGAGTAACAGTCAGTGAGGATCCTGTTGAACTGGTTGCTTGACCTGGTCCTCTGGCAGAGACATACAGCTGTGATGGAAGTGATAGAGAAATAGTTTCTTACAATGTACAACTTAATTTAAAATAGTAAAGTAAAATGGCACTGATGACAATGCAAACCATTCAGGCTTGACACCATGATAAATGTTATCACAAAAAATAAACATATTATTTAATGCTAGTTTATTATGTTATTATGTTGAGATAACATTTCTAATGAATGCCATTATTCTTTGCTGCAAAAGGTTCATGACAACATTTGTGCACTGCATAATTATTTTCAATAAAAATTATTATCTTTGTTCAACTGTATTGTGTTTATTTATGGGAGTTATGTGAGCAAATTATTACTGTAGTAAAAAGTAACACCTAGACCTATAGCATACAGCATTATGACACAAAGCTTTTATTTTAGTTAATAAATCAAATAATGAATTATAATTTATACTATTTCACCTGTGTGGTGTCTGTACACAAGGCCTCTTTTGGTGGAAGAGCGGGTGATGGTGACACCTGGACACTGTGCTCTTGCACTGGTGAGACTGGCACAGGTGAGTTGGCATTTTTCTTTACTGTTTCTGTTGGTGCAGGTTTGATCTCAGTGCTGCATTCTTTAAGATTTGTTGGAGACCCACTGGCAGTGTGAGAAGGGTTTTTTCCACTTTTTAAGTCTCTGCATTTGAGTCCAGATTCACTTCCAGATCTGTTTTGGTGTTTGTCCACTGATGATAACGACATAGAGCAGTTCAGTTCAGTAGTGGACCCATTGCTGCAGTCTTGAATTTTTGAAATAAATCCTGATGTAAATCCAGAACCATAATCCCAGGTCTTTACATTGCTTCCTGGTGTGAATGCTGCAGTGTAGTGCTGTAGAGCAGCATCATTGAGCAGCTGCTCGACCTGTTGTGTGAGTGTGGAATCTACACAGCCATGTCCGTGCATGGCCTTCATCATCTGAAGCAACAAGCTGTTCCTCTCCTGACACTTCACCACCAGACACGACAGCTTTGCCTGTAATTTGACAAAACACTGGTCAGATTATCCTGCAGTCATACATGTTGTTATATGACAACTGTTAGCTGACAAACCCGTACAACAGTGAACAGCACAAAGCTGGAAATGTTTCCTCACCTTTAAAGGAGCTATATCCAGATCTGTATGGCTCTTTCTTCTTAGGAGTGCATCATACTACAATTTTAAACACATGGAAAACTACATGAAAACAATGTCAGAACCTAAACCAAACTATAAAACCACAGTTGACTGGTAACCTACCTTAGCTCTGACATCGTTGTAGCGGGTCCGAAGTGACATTAGAACAGTACTCAGATCGTCCTTGCTGCTCTGCCTACGTTTTAGAGAAACATACTCTGTGTTCAGCTCCTCCAAAGCCACCGTCTGCCACCACACACACATACACGCAAAAAAAATAAACACTGATGAACAGTGCACGTGCTACAAATGCTACAAATGACACAAACAAACAGTTGAGATCAAATTTATACCATTGTTATATACACAGAGGTTATTTTATGATACATAATAAAACAGAACAGAAAACATTCTGTCATTGTTACCTTAGCTTTGAGCTGAGCTGCAAGGATGTTGTATTGCTCCTCTATCTGTTTTTTCGCAGACAGAGTATCAGTCTTGTCTCTGACCAGACGTGCCAGTTTGCTCTGCAGTTCCTTCACCTAGGGCCGAAAAAAAACACTGATTAGAACAAACTGATTAACAACATCTTTATTTGGCTCTGCATGTAGAAAGAAACCTACTGAGTAACAATATGAAAAATCTTTTTGTAGTAGTGCATAGTTGCCTGAAGAAAAAAAGATGCAGGGATTACTATGGTCTTATATGGACAGTTGAACATCAAGCTAAACAAGCAGATCAATGCTAAATAAACAGATAAACCTACAATACAAAATTAGTAATACAAATAATATTTAATATATTATTATTATACAGTTAATACCTGACTGTTGAGGCTCTCATTTTCCTTCCTGGTTTCTTCCACCTGACTGGCTACAACTGTCAGTCTCATCACCTTCTCAGCTGCTTGGGTTGACTTCGTCTCAGCCTCTTCCCTCCTGACTTCTGACTGACGCAATTCAATGTGCAACTTCGTGGTCTGAACACACATTAACACAAGCACATACGTTTCTTAGGAGGTGCCATTCATCAACACAATACAACGAAGTGCAAATAAAGCACATTCTTACACACTGGATGCACTAACTTATTATTGCGCTTATGTCTGAACAAGTAAAATTGTTACATATACACACAGATAAAACATGTGCGCTGGTATCCTAACTCCTGCTGCTGTCATGACTCTGAATAAATATATATATTTCTATCAAAACTAATTTGGAGGAAGAAAATGGACGCTCACCTCTGTTTGAGTCTTTTCCAGTTGCTCTTGGGACCTCTTTAATTGTTCTTCCAAAGCTTCAATCTCCTTCATCAGATCACTGTGCTCCTGATGATCCTATATCCATTAAAACCATAAGTTCACAGTAATCACACTTCATTATATTTTATTAAGCAGTAATGCTTACGCAACAGACACATACTGAACAAAAGGCATAGATCACCGTGTGTTTGTTTTTCATTGTTGTACCTGTGTAGAGTTTCCTTTCAAGTTATCAGTCTGACATATTTGTGCAGTATTTTCTGCTGTCTGAAGAGTCTCTGTCTTCTCTGTCATATCAGCACAGTTTGGATTTAACGGATGCTGCGTCCATTTCTTCTCCTCTGTTTGCATTTGTGAGGAAATCAGATTTTGGAGGCTGCTTCTTTGCTCTTTTAGGTGCTGAATTTCAAGTTTCATCTGTTTTTCTTCCTGTTTTAAACAACTGATTGACTGTTCGATTTGTTGTTTTTCTTCTTCTAGACTGTTAACTGATTTCCTCAATGTGTTGTGGTCTTCTTGCATCGTATAAGATGACTGGTCCTGATCTCTCTGATCTTTCAGACACTTAAGGAAATTCGCTAGTTCATCTCTCTCCTGTCTCAAATTAAGCACTACCTGGCTTAACTGGTCACTCTCCCTCTGTAAAGATTGTACTGATTGCACGATTTGATCTCGCTCTACTCTTCCACTTGAAAGAGATTCTATCAGTTCCTGTTTTTCACCTTTAAGAGCAGATAAAATCTTCGTTAGCTGCTCTGTCTCCTCTTTCAGGCTACTCATGGACCTAACAAAGAAGAGCGTTCTGCTTAGCTCCTCTCTCTCTTGTTTAAGACCAGCCAGAGACTGAGAGACTCTGTCTTTCTCCTCTTTCAGCCCCCAAACTGTCCGAGTTAACTGGTGTTTCTCTTCTGTTTGTGCTTGGACTGCCACAGCTACTTCTCTCTGCTGCTCTTTGAGAGACTTTATGCAGCCCAACAACTCATCTTGTTCCGCTTTGAGGGTCTGGTTCGACTTGGTCAGCTGGTCCACTCTATCAGTTACTGATCTAACAAGCAGCGTGTTGGTCTGTGGACTGTTCTGCAATGGATCAGTTTGATTACTATGGGATCCAGGTGCTGAAGCTGTTGTCAAATCATCTATTTGTTGACTGGATATCAACTGTGTCTCTTCCCCTTTTAATACGCTTTCCACCAAACTGTCCACACATTCTTGTTGGTTGTGCTGCTCTTTATTCTCTTCTAACCTTTGCTGCAGATCCATGATGGTATTCAGATCATCCTCGGTCTTCCTGGTGAGCTCTGTGACCAAACACCCTTGTTCCTGGTTCTCCTGCTCCAGCATGGCTCTGTCTGCTTCTAACCTGGATATATGCTTCCTCAGTTGAGTTGCCTCTGTCTTGATCTCGTCTTCTCTGAGCTCAATGTGAGCCAGCAACTCCTGGATCCTGTCTGCCAAGGCCCGGTTCTCCTGATTCAGGGCCTGGATAAGATCATCCTGGGTGAGAGTGAGAATGGTGTTATTGTTTCTTAGAAGAGGACTTGAGATGGTCCTCTCATGTGAATGTTGGGCTAATCTCTCTATACATACAGTACAGGTAGAATATGGTAAATGAAGTAAAGCTGGTGATTTAGAATGTAGTTTCCAGCTGTATAAAAACTGGATATACTGCAGCTCATGTGGCATACCTTTTCTCTTGAAGAGTCTTGTTCTACATCTGCTTCTTCTTCTTCTTCTGCCTGTTTTGTGAGTTGTAATTGCAGTTGCGTATTCTCCTCAGACATCACCTGCAGCTGCTGCTGGGTGTGCTGCAGAGCAGCCTCCAGGCTGTCACTTTGCTCTTGGAGTGGCTCAAGATGCTTCTGTAGGCCCAAGCTCCTGTATGCTTCCCTCAAAGCATCAGATTCCTCACTTGGGCTTTCTTCCAGGTTTAAGACAGTTCCCATTTTAAACTCATCTATTATCTCTGTAGTCAAGGAGAGTGGCTGGAAGCTGGGGTTTGATTTGGAGCGTTGAAGGACACAGAGATTCCCTTGGTCTATTTTAAAAGATGAGGACTGATCATCCAAGTAGTTCTGAGTGGTCTCTGCTGTAGCCTGGTGGTGAACAGTTGAAACTGCAGACGAATACGACTGATCTACTTCCTCATCCGAGGTTGGCAGGACCTGCACAGCAATCACAAATATGTTGAGAAAAGGTGGAGATTTTTTAAAGTCATATGCATTTATAAAATATAATTTATTATAATTCATCTTGCTTTGGAATAACTGGCACTGAATATGACTATACAAATATGTTTCTTTTATCATGATAAAGAATCTTTTTCTCTTGAAGACAACCGATCATCATGTCATCAGACAGACACCCTGAACTGTTTGTTCACCATCCAGTTTACCTCTAAGCCCCATTTCTCTTTGCAGGAGAAATGTGAATTATATGAAAAAGCAACAAGCAATGTATTTCTTGTTTGTTGTTATTGAATTTGAACATGGTATGGTTTTGTTTGAAAATTGGACAAAATAATAAATACATTTTGTATTAAAAAACATGTTTTACACACCTCTCCCAAGCTCCACACTGAAGAACATGTCATAGCAGTGGCATATGACAGAGTATTAGGGGGCACAGGACAAGCAGCAGTACTGCAGCTGGGCAAGCTGGTCCTAAGACTCAGGCATGTGGGCTCAGACATATGAGATGTCTGACTGGGCATTTGATTTGCAGCTTCTTGGAGGACCTTCTCAAGTCTGTGGTTCTCCTCTCTTAATCTTTCATTCTCTTCTATCAGGGAGCATTCGGATGATTTCAGCTGATGCACCTCTGCCTTCATCTCCTCCACTTTGCAGCCCAGGCAGTGGCCGTTCTCCTGGGCCTCTTGAAGCTGCTCCATCAGTCTCCTCCGCTCTGTCATCCCATCTTCCTCTCTCTCCAGCAGCACTCTGAGATCCTCCTGGAGGCTCACGATGAAGCTTCGAAGCCTGGATTCATTTGAGCTCTGTCTTGTGTCTTTGCTACTTACTCCTTCTGTTTCTTTGTCTGTCTTTCCCTCATTGCCTTCTTGTCCTCCATCTATTTCAATGCCCATACTTGGCTGCCATTGCTTTCTTCTCTCTTCCTTTTTCTCTTCTTCTCCTTCACCTTCACCTCTCATGGAAGTTAGCCTCTCTTGTTGTTCCCAGCATGTTATGATCCCAGCAGTAATTCTGACTGCACCACTTGTTGACATGCCAGTGGCTGCACTCACAGTCATGTCAAGAAGCTGCTTTTCTAAAGTGTAGATCCTGTTCTGAAGGCTCTGCTCTCTGTCCCGGGCCAGGCTGAGTTTGTGCTGGAGCTGGTTTTTAAAGTTTTCAAAGTACTGGGACTGACGGCTCATCTCCTCCTCTTTGGCCTTCAGCTGCCTCTGACAGCGCTGCAGTCGCTCCCTCCATATATGCTCCCCTCGCTCCTTCTCCTGAGTCTGAGAAGAAGAAAACATGAGGATAGAAAGGGTAAAGGGAGAGATACTGCAGTGGAGTTTGGAAAACAATCTCTTCAGTTATAATAATTCAAACACTCTTACTTAAAGCATGTTTTGTGCTAAACTGTCTTCTGACCTACAGAATATGAATTAGTTTGTTTGTTGGTCACATTAACATAGTAGAAGCACGTCCTTACTGTAAATGTTATGTGTTGTGACATTTGTCTGTTTTGTGTTTTACTACATATGACCCATGTATAAAACCAATCTATTAAACAAAGTGACTGACTAACTCTCGATACCCTATAAGTTTATACTGAACCTTTAAGACCTTTTCAGACATTAATGTGGTTGGTTTTAACTTGGTTTTAACTAGCTGTGTGGTTGTTTCCCTTACCTCCCTTGTATTTCTCCTGCTGTACTTAGGTCTATTATATTTTTAAGAGATCCTTTGTGATACAACTTCCTACTTAAAGTGACTTACAAAGTAAAGTAACTGAAAAGTACATATAAAAATTGAACTCCATAATACTCAAACATTGAGGGTACTAAAAAAAACACATAGTTCATTTGTGTCATTTTTGTTCTTCACTAGAAACTGATACATGAAAAGTTAGATGGAGCTAATTAATATTACAAATACTTATTGGAAAAAACTAACTGTGAACAAACTGCAGCAGTGGTGGGTCTTATTAAATTACATGCCTATTAGCAGTACTTGTTAGGTGTATTGTACTTTGTCCTCTCATATATTGTTTGCCCAAAATACTGTATTATTTTAGAGTGGTTTGACCAACTAACATGCAAATGAAAAGCTCTGTTAAGATATTTAAATTTACATAAGCACAGCAAGATCTGTTTCATAGCAATACAAATATTCTTGAGCATTCCCTAAGCCTAATATAACCCAACCTTTGTAGCGCTGCTTGTAATGATAATGATAATAAAGTCTATACCTTGTACACTCCATAACCATTTTTGTCAGAGCATCTTCTAAAACTCATGAATTAAATCGTTTTATGGTTTGTACATCAACGTCTATTGATACCTTCAGAGATCTCGAGCACTCACCATGGTTCTGACTTCCTCCCTGAGCATGTGGAGTCTCTGGTCCAGTTTCTGGGAGTGCTGCATGCTGGGGATTAGCTGACAGAGCTGTAGCAGCAGGCTCTTCTTTGACCTTGCTAACTGTCTGATCCTACCATCAAACAACACAAACAGTTACATCAACAGTTACAACAAATTTGCACATTAACACAAACATTGAAGATTTAATTATTTATCTAATTGTACAGACTAGAATCAGTCTCACGTTCTAAGGTTAGAAAACTAAAGTGAAATCTCCTAGAGTGAGCAGTTCCAGTGGAGGTACCCGCAGCTATGTGCAGTGCAGTCAGGATCATTTGATATGTGATATCACCTCAGCCAAAAGTGAGTATATCACAGCAGGTGTGTGTGTGTGTGTGTGTCACTGGATCCCATCCCCCCCAGTCTCTCACCTGTTGTCCAGGTAGCTGTCAGACTGGATGGTGGGGTGGAACTAGCCTTCTGCTCCAGGACCTTCACTCTGTCACACAGATCCTGTATTTTCAGTTCTCACTGAGTCTGTTACTATAGTAACAGAACTGCTTCCGATACCTGTCTGGTCCAATAAAGTCATGTGACCCTCCACTGGTTAGCCTGCACTCACTAGTTGAGCTTTACCTGTGATACAAGAGGGGATGTTTCAATTCTCATTTAATTTACACAAACTGTTATACATTCTGTCCACACATGTCTTAACACGTCTATCATAAGCACATATGCATAAAATACAGTTATACATTATTCACAAGTCAACAGCTTGGTAGCAAGTTGTGGAGCACAACTATCTCTCAGGTTACCCTACCTCCTTACGCTGCCCCCTTCAGCTCCTCCTACAGATCTGAAAACTCTGCAGGTCAGTCTTAAAGCAATAGTCTAATACTTGTATGTGCATTGAAACATAATGTGGGGACAGCAGACTGGGCCAGTTAAATTCAATTCAGTTATTCGAAATTCAATATCAGATTCCCCTTTTTATATTTTTAAAGAGTATTTTCTATTTGTCTAATTGTTAACACTGTAATATATTCTTATATTATCCTGAGATAAACATTGGAATTTATTTTGGACTGGATTTAAACAATGAAAAAACTTCCTCTGTGTTCAAATGGGCACTTGACTGTTGTTTTAACTTTGAATCTGTCCTTTAAGCTGAACCTAATAAGTAAGCTAGCGAACGGCTTAATGCACAACTACAGTACAGTACAGGCAAAAACACTTACGATTTTGAGAAGTAGAACAACAGATATAAAGAAATCTACAAATGAAAAAAGGGTAAATGTAAATAATAACCTGTTTTTTGAGCTTCTGTGCTTCAACAAGCTTCCAGCGCGTTCAGCGTCTGCTCTGTGAAATTAGTTGCACTGTTGTTTCCTTAGAAACGCCACAGACAGCGGACTTTGCCAGAAAGCTCTTTATCCAGTTGGCACTTGGTTTGTTCACCCCCTCAGCTCAGCCTTGTACTTTCACTCTTCTTCTCCTTCTTCCATCCTTTCTTTTGTATTGTCCGACTGATCATTGCTTCAACTGAGGCTGAGGCTTTTCTCTCAGTAACAGATCCTCTGATTCATAGTTTTCTTTTTCTCTCAGTAAATCCATTTGAGTTTGCTTCTCTGAGAGGAGTTGTGGTTTCATGTCCCAGGTCCAAAAACCACTGGAGTAGATTATATTTATAAATAAATCTTACTTAAATCTCATATATATATGGTTATTTATTACATTTTCAAATATGTTTGCATTCTTTGTAATGGTCTTCTGCAAAAGTGCACATTTATCAAAAAGGCCATAGCATTTTCTTGAGCTGTCTACAAATGCATAAAAAACAATTCGGTTTTGTTTCATCCTTGCTTGCCTCCACAGCACCTTAATACCTGAAAGAAATAAAAAACATGTTTAAAACAATTTCTCATCATTACTACAGCCCATAATGATCTAAATACTATGCTAAATAATAATAAATACAGTAAATAAAGGTTTTACCTGATGTGGGTCCATGGTCACTTTTTTTAAGGCCAAAGAATAAATGCTAAAGAGAAAAACAAAAAGAGGAACAAAAACTAAAGGAACACAAGGGGTTTAATTAACAGGTGAAAAAAGAGAGAGAAGAAAAACAGTTTATAAACTTATGTTTATTAAAAAAAACACATAATATGTTCAATTGGATTCCTCATATTCTTTCATGCTAATCTTTGTCCAGTGGTCTGAGTTTCTCAGCCACAACACAAAGCTTAATAAATTACAATTAAAACATAAAAATATGTACCTTTTCCTCAATTTCCTTTATTTGCCTCTTTTGAAAATCAATCCTGTCCTCCAACTCTCTAATCCTCTGCAAGGCAAAGACAGAAAAGGTTAAAATAGTCAACATGTGCTAAAATATCCATAAACATAAAGGAATGACCCCTTGCCAAATCTCACAGAGACATTCCTTTGTACGTACAAAAACAAACAGTTGCTAAATAGTTAATGCGGCCATGATCCAACTACTCCTCCTTCCCATCATGCCTCCTGTCTCCATGGTAGCTGTGTTGGATAGGAATCAGCTGTCATGGCAACCGAAGAGCAGATTTAACTGTGAATGGTGGAAGTGACTCCATCTTTGAGACTGATCTGAGCAGCTTATGCACTGACTCGTTTGTTGTTCCTGACACATCAGCCTTAATAAAAAAAGATGGAGGCTACAAATTCATATGCAAACACACGATCATAGTTTGAATCTAAAAAATACCAGGACACCGTTCTTTGTCTTCATCATTAGTTTCTTAAAATGGATTTTGGTTAGTTACTTTGTTTTTGGTGACAAGAGTATTAATAATGTGGTGTAATAAGTGTTCTGTGGTTAGAGAACATAATATTAATAAGTCACGGTATAACAGATTCAATTGACTCAAGGTGCTGTGCTTGTTAATGTAGTCAATGAATACAAGCCATGGGTGTAAAACTACTGTGAGGGCTGTGAAGTGGAGGGATACTGAAGGAGTGGGGGGGTATTCAAATCACAATGAGAAACACACACACACACACACAGCCATAAAGTCATTCTGTCTCATCTCTTCACTGTTAAATTTCTACATATGCACAGATTACAGGTAGTACACACAGGGATACTGCATCTTTTTTATAACACCAGAGGTCTGGTAGGGTCAGACAGGTATCAGGGGGTCAAACTGAGGGTGGGCAGGATTTAGTAACCTGACTCAGTTTGTTATAAGCCTTACCTGCTGGGCCTGCTGTAGGAGCTCCATGCGCTCCTGTAAGATCTGACTGTCATACTGCCGGCTCTGCCGGAGAATCTGACGCCGCAGTTTGTCCACAGCTAGCCTCAGCTCCTCCCTCTGCCTGTCTGTCAGCGACTCGGCCACCGCCTGGCATGCCGGCTGCTCCTGCTGCAGAGCGCTATACAGCGTGGCCTCCAGCTCCTCGATTCTCTGCACAGCCAGCCACATACACAGGTACACACGCGCACACACGCGTGCACATGCACATGCAGAAACACACACAGGCATGCACAAGCACACACATGAAGGCGCACACACATGCACACAAACACACAGACACACACACACACCACTGTGACCATGGCAGATATGAGGAACACTGTTCCACGTTATACTGAGGGTTATTTCAGCTTGACCTTCACATGGTAACTTTGTTGTATTAACAACACAAACAGTGTTTTTATTTACAGGCTCCACAGTTGCATGACTCTTGCAGCAAAGTTACCATGTAAGAAACAAGCTTTCACCAACACAGTATAATGTAGGACTATAAACACAAACCACCACCAACACTGATCAAATTAAATATTTTAGAGTTATAAGAAAAGACCTGATCGCTAATTTACATCTTCTGGCTAGAGGCTTTTTAAGTCAGTGGGAGGGTGCTGTATTCGTGCTGACATATCTAAAATTAATATCTTATTAAACCCATTCTAATTTTTTCTTTTTCATTCTAATTCTTTCTTTCACTTCACTAGTTCATTTGTTCATTTGAAACAAGATAGCACACACAGGACATTCATAAAGGCATTATTTATATTCAGATAGTCATAATAAGTGAGAGTAAATCAATCCAATTCAATTTTCAACATTGTTCACAGAATTTAGGCTTCAGTGATAAAAGATGCAGTATCCCAACAATATGTGACGTATTTTACTTTCATGGAGGATGTTGCATTCATGATGTTTAATGGGCTCTCAAATGTATGTGTGGCATGCTGAAATAATGTTGTACCCCTGCATTCCTAAGTCATTTTATCTTAAGTCATGATGTCGTTTAAACAACCTTAATTAATGCTGTGAGAAATATGAGTGAATTTTGTCTATTAGAAGGATATGTTCATCTTTAATCTAAGCAGATATTGCAGGTAAAACCATGTTGCTCCAAGCTCCGTACCATGTAGGCCTGGTCCAAGGCCTGCTTCCTATAGTCCAGCTCCTCCTCAAGGAATCCTTTCTGCTTACTAAACAGCTCCTGTTAAATAATATAATACAAACCTAGTATTACAACTGAATGATAATGAACAGTATTCAATGTACTGTAGTATCACAATGCAAAACTAAATAAAAACAAACAGTTGGAGCTGCTTTCACTGTTTGGGTAACAGACAAAAGAAGACTAAAACAGCTTGTTTTGTATCTATACAAGAATAAAGAATACTTAAACGCTTCAACATAATAAACTTTTGAAGAAAAGTATTTTTCACCTTGTCATTTTCCAGATCTATCATCTTCTGTGTTAGGGCGGCCTCTGTGCTGTCTATTTGCTTCAACCACTATAGAGGGAGCATTGAGGCAAAAAAAGAAAGATGAGGCGCTGAAGCATTCCCAGAAATTAAAAGCTATTTTTTTATCTATAACAAAATTGACAAAAA
>OMLM01008475.1:152377-182231 GCA_900302695.1 Helostoma temminkii
CAGCGTATAGTATATTGATACAGTATCAACACAATCATAAACCATTGAACTTAAGTATGCTAATACAATCTACCTTCTCATGAAGTTCCTGGTTGGTCCTGAGCAAATACTGCTTTTCCTCGATCCACTTGGAGTCCTGCCATGACAACCAAACACAACATGAGCAAGAAATTACACTGGTAGGGAAGGGAAATGAAGGAAATGATTCCCAACATGAACATATAATTAACTAAGCTGTCAAGAGCCCAAGCACCCCACACAAAACCTACAGGTAAGACTGTGACCATCCTTTCAAAGAATACATGCAAATGTTACACAGACACCAACAGACAGGAAGGTAGTAGCAGTAGCACAAGTTTATTCATCCAGAGAAATGAAGCCCACTCCTGCAATAAAAGATGCAAAAAAGCTGCATTCACAGTCCTCAGGAGTTCACAGTAACAGAAGGATCAGAAGTCAATCTCAGGTAAAAAGAGCAGCAAATCTAAATAACGGAGCTGGATCAAGCCACAGTGGAGCAAGCAACAGGCAGTACACAAGCAGTAATACAAAGAAAAAATTCAGAAAAAATTAATATACTAGGAGTAGTGATACTATAATAATTTTAGAGTAAGTGTCACCACTTATTTTAATATACACATGCATTGGTTTAGCTTAGTTCTACATATATATATATATGTACAAAAGTACATATTAAATAAACTAAAAACAACTGTGTGCTTTCATATTCTGAAAATATGAGGCACTATATGTCTATTCACATCTGACAGAAATCAAAGTGGTTTAAGTCTCTGTGGCATAAAACACCCAACAACAGGAAGGACAGAGGTGAGGTAGAGTGTTCAGGCACAGAGCTGTGATGTCACACATGCAGGAAGTGACATCACAGGATTCGGCGGCAGACATGGTCGGCATAGCGCCAGCCCAGGAACAGAGCAGCCAGACAGACATGCAGGAGGGCCACTGAGAGCAAGACCAGAAAGCTCCTGTCCCCGTCCCGTGTCTTTGTTACCTGCCCCCTCTCGGCCAGAGCCTTCTCCAGGTCCATGATCTTGGCCTGGCTGCTGCTGAGCTCCAACTGTAGCTGTTCACGTGTCTGTGAGAGAGCGAGAGATCATCAGGGAGCAGTGTTTGTATGTACCAGCCAGGCAAAAGAGAAACAGAATCTAAAAGCTACATATGGAAAATTTAACACTCAAAGATTTAGAAGTTCTCCTAATTACTTATAGTAAAAACAAGCATGAGTTTCTGCTAAGTTGTAAAGACAACAGAACTGAGAACAAGAGTAGTACAAACCCTGGCCTCCCTTTCAGCATCCAGAGAGCCTCCGGTCTGTTCCTGCAGGAGGGCATAGGCCCGCTGAAGGGCCTGGTACTCTCTGGTGAGCTGACGGAAACGAAGCTCTGACTCCTCTCGGGAAACACTCTGTTGTGTAAAAAAGGCACAGATTCAAATTAACTCACAAACCATTACGTTAATGTATCTGCACGCCCAACTTCTATTTGTTTTTTCTGCATTGTTTCTATATAGTCAGTTATCTCAATATTTATGCCATGCATCTTTCACATGCTGGAACTAGGCACGTTTAAATTGCTTCTTTCACTACAGATAATAATTTTCTTACTTCTTCCAAGTCTTCCTCTGGAGTTGCAGGTGTGCGGTCAGTGAGGTCAGTGTTATAGGAGGTGAGAGAAGAGGTTTCAGAGTCTATCGACTCCTCATCAAATCCAAAATATGTCTCCACAACATGCCTCTGCAGGGAAGAGTACAAAAATCCAACTTAACTCATAACTTAATTAAACACAAATCCGAACAGCTGTGATGTTGCCCATTCTGTCACAAATGTTGAAATGTAACAACATCCCTAAATTTAACACGTCTACTACAGGGGAAATCAAATCACCAACGTTTTGTCCATTAATTTGAAGTATGCAGTTTAAGCAAATCAGAGCATATCGGTTCCATTTTCTGCATGTTTCTTTATTTCTTTCCTGCTATTACTTTTACAAAACCCACTGAGTCCTTACCATCGTGTTTATATGTCATCTCCTGGCAACCAGAGAAGTAGAGGCAGACCAGGGCACACAGGCAAATAAAGGAAGAGAAGTAGAGAATAAGGAGGATGTATTCTGTCATATTGCAACTCGACCAAAACCACCAACACAAAACTATAAAGAATGTCCCAAAAATATGCCTATCCTGCTGTGGACTGTAGCAGCTGATCTATAAAGCGCTCTGCAGACTTTTAACACTGTCCAAATAAGCACAATTGCTCTCTGTCGCAGTCTACCATAATATGGAAAAGCAACATCAAAGCTTCTGGTTACAACTCTACAACTTCAAAAAGTCAGCTTCTGATCGTGGTCTTCCAGCTCCTGTAAGTTGCTTCAGTATAAAATTTCCCAAAATAAAGAAACGTTTCAGGGTGCAGGTCTATAAGCAAAGGCGCTGTGCCTAATCCTGTATGCACCTTACCAAGGTGACTGATTCTAACAGGAAAGGGGCAAGAAATTATGTCATGCATCTACAAACTCCTCCTCTTAGCAACATCATAGACTCTAAGATGTCCCCTGATATATTAGCCCAAACATGCATGGTAAAACACACGCACCTATCATAGCAATTATTTTTCACCTCGCCCAATTAGATGTCAGTCAGTGTCCTCTCTTTATTCACACAAAGAGGTACAAACAACACAAAACACAAATGTCTGGACAGTAGGTTTGCGGTGTTTATGATCTAGTCTAGTTATCACCAAACAAATAATAAAATAAAACTACAAGAGGAAAAACCAAATATTAGTGAGCTCAGTGTGATGCTCCCAGCTGTAACAGATACTGCCATTATAGTCTCCCGAGTCCAATTAAACACAAACACACAGAGAGAGAGAAATGCACACTCAACTGAAAACAGTACTTAAGGATTTGTCAACCACAGATAGGGCAGTTGCTTAGTTACACACCCCTGGATTAACAGAGATTTTAAAACACTCACTGAAACTTACTTTTGATAGTTTGAAAGGTTTCCTCTTGTTCTTTTTGCTCATCACCAATCGGTCACGTTCCTAAGGACAAATGCACCATAGATCAAAATTTTAAATTTAGGTCCTAACAAGACCATCTTCACATTTGATATTCAGACATCACTCTGCCAGCCCTATAGGCTGAGCACTAATTAATCAAGGTATAAACTCATTAGAACACAGAGTTTCGTGTCCAATTTTGTCTGTTTCTACAGAATTTGAAGTCAAATGAATAAGAACAAGAAAATATAGGGCACTCATTGAAATACTTGGAAATTCTACATCTCAACCTTAGACCATTATTGATAGACTTAGCAAGATGCTTTTACTTTTGTGACTTTCATAAAAATGTGCAAAAATACTTATTTTCTACATGTCACCTCAAGGTACTAATGCTGATACTTGTGACAAATATCAGATTCATATCAAAGTCCTATTCAATCCAATTCAAACCAGTCTCTTAGGCAGGGCTGAACTCTGAAACACTTCTGAAATAACTCATTAATAGAATTAACAGCATATAATTAACCAAAGTTACCACTTTCTGTTGTTATTATTAACGGATCCCTCTGGTGAACCCATTTGGTGACATATTTGATGACAATGAAGTTACCAAATATAGTTCCTTGACCTATTAAGGGTTAAACCCAACTAAAGATAACTGAAGTGCTACATTATGAGGAAATCAGCAGCAGAGTGAGCTTTTATTATTATTATTATTATTATTATTATTATTATTATTATTATTATTATTATTATTATGTCAAAATGCCATCATGCATGATTGGAGAGGACCTTTAAGAAACACTTCTAAACACTTCAAAATGATTTTTTTCTCAAAATACATCTAGTTTGAGTAAAATCCTGACCTGCATGAGCTCATCAATGATGCCACGTTGCTCAGCAACCTGCAGCTTAAGGAACTCCACTTCCTGCTCTTCATGGACATGGCTCAGGTCTGTCAGTGAGCTTGGCCTCTTCAGCTGTGGCTGAAGGGACTGTTGCTGTGAGGGTGGTCGAGAGGAGGAGGCTTTTTCCTTCTGAGGAAGGAAGAAAGACCATGAGGCCAAATTCTAGTTGAGAACTACTTCCTGTTTTTCCACAAATGACCAGTAGAGGTCCCGTACTGTTTTTGAATGAAGCTTCAGTAACACCAAAGTACAAACACAATCTTTCTTCCTCTACACATTAAAATTAAAATACATGATATTTTCTACTGATATCTGAACTTTGAACTTAAACCAGAGGGGAAAAAGTAAGTAAAACACATGCTGGTTGCCTCTCACCATCTCAGCATTCTCTCGGCTCAGGCTCTTGAGTTTCTCCTCCATGCGTTGCAGCGTTTGCAGGAGGTCATCATTCTTCTTGGATAGCCGTTTGTTCTTCTCAAAAATGGGCTTCATTTGGCTCTCTGCCTCACGCACCCGCTTCAACTGGACAGAGGAAGGAAGCAGGGAGGGAAAACACTGTAATCTTAAGTGTTGCCTTCTAGTGACACAGACATTCCAGTTTGAGCTGGACAAATCAAGGCTGCAGGGTTTTCTACTACATGTTTCAGTAGCACGTTTGTTAATGTGTATGCAGCGTGTGTGAGGATTCGCATGCCTATAATCACAGCTTGTATGTACTTCTGCATGTGTGTTCCTCACTAGTTCATTCCTCTCGTCAGCCAGCAGTGCATTTCTGTCTTCCAGTTTCCTGATGACCGAATGGAGCTCTGCAATCTTCAGCTGGAACCTCCTCATGTCACGCTCATCCACCTCCTGTTGAGCAGGGAGGACAGGAGAAGAGGAGGAAGATAAAAACTAAAAAAGGGAGAACATGCAGGCAGGCAGACAGGTAATAGAGGTGGAAGGGGGAAAGGAGGTGATGGGACGAAGGATGAGAACCTGTGTGCAGTTTCCACACACTTCACCTTCAATGTGCATGTATAAGTGAATGTACAGATATACATTATTGTTGTACACTTCCAGTAGAGGTGATATTTGTCCTTGTCACTAGAAAAAAAATAACTATACCACAAGTCTTACGATATACCTGAACATCTTTAGTGTAGGGTCCGCCTGCCATAAAACCTCCAATGTAGTTTTTAACTGGGGTTACATGATTACAGATTTTCTCTAGTACACACACCGTCAGAGTACTGGCTGTTATTGCCAAGATCTGATCTAAAGCAAGTTCTTTCTTAAAATGTGCCACTGTTAACCTTCAAAAATCATAACAAAAACACCTGATTCACTGTATTAAAATTATCATATCATTATCTATTATCAGTAGATAATGCAACACAAACACAACTCTGAATTTTGGTTTATGGCTACAGAACATAAGCATTTTGGAGTTTGCCTGTGGTATTATACATGTATAAAAGCATTCATGCACATCTACATATATGTGTGCATACACTGGGTTTTGTATGAATACCTGGTTGTTGAGAAGATCTGGGTTGTCCCCCAGCCCAGGCATCACCTCTCTCTTTGGGCTGCCATGGTTGTACCTCTCAGCCTCTCGTACTTGGCCCAGCTGCTCATCCAGAGCTTCCTTTTGGAGCTGAAGTTTCTGGGCATAACCAGCTTGCAGCCCCAGCTCTCTCTCCAAGGCACACACCACACGGTCCTTCGCCTTCAACTCATCCATCTATAAGACAGATGGAAAGAAACAGACTAATGGAAGATGAAGAGTGGCAGTTTTCCATTAATTCCCAGGCAAAGGCCACATTTACATTACTGAAACTGTTCCCAATAAAATGATACTATTTAGTACAGATTTTTAAGAAATCATGTAGCAAAAAATGTTTGGTGAACATAGTCTATCAAATTGGAAGAGAGTAGTGGGACGTGTTTTTACTGTTAATTACTTCTTAGTGTTTGCATCTAAAGGTGGGTATACAATGTGCTAATGTGCATTCCCATACAAAAAAAAAAAAAAAATCAAACGTGGCAATATCATTGGTCGTGGCTAAAAATGGGTAGTCGCACAGTGAGAGAGATTCAGAGACAGCTGTTGTCATGGTCTTGCGGCCAAAGACAGCGGCACAGATGGATCACACACATTTTATTGACTTGTGTTTTAGCCCACAATTTAGTAGGTATAACCATCATATAGTTTATATGTATTAAAACTGAGTAGCAAAAGCAGTAGAGATGAGACGAGATAAATGCTGAACGACTCTCTTGAACAACATAATTTGAGAGGGTGGAACTTAATTCCCTAAACCAGTTACTTCGCTAAACTAAAAACTGGAAAGAAAATAGGAAAAAAGACATAACAACAGGGAGCGCAACTGCAGAGGCCGCTGGACGGCTCGCATCTGCGCACTAGTTCATACTGTATCTTACTTGTTTAGCAAGCAACTTGTTTAAACAGTTTTTAAACTTCAGTACCTCATTGCTCAAACATTCTTTTACAAACAACAATGCCTGTTATTGTAACCCTGCTGCATTGTAGATATTGGAGTTAATGAGTAACGGCAGCAGGTATACAGACTTTTATTTCTGCAGATAAGCACCATAGAAAGATAGGTCAGTGTAGACAGTGCAGCAATTAGCCTCCAACCTCTATTCAAAATCAGCGAGATAAAAGCTGAGCTGAACTTCAGCCGGAGGAAAATGTGTGAGAGACTGTGGTGATATTTAAATGTGATCAAGAATTACAAGAGCTATAGAAATAATGGCTACTGAGTTTGTTAAACTAACACTGAGGAATAATAATTATTGGTTTTTAGGGCAGTCATTTCATTGTACAATTAGAATTTTACTGTATGTTATTTATTAATTGAAACAGTGACTGTGAATGGTTAGCTGTAAAGCTGTGAAGCTATCCATTTTGTCACTGTGACTCCCTTCTGAATATCATAATAATATATTATGTAATTTAATTTTAAATGCCTTGAAGATTTTAGCAATTGCAGCCTGCACGAGCAAAGCATTTTTTCACTAAGTCAAAAGTGTGTTTTGCATCCAGGGAGGATTTTATGTGACGATAGCTGTGGGATGGTTTACCTATTCTCCCCAATTATCATGGCTCTTCAGTGTAAAACTCAGGTCATGTGTGTTATCAGCAAGTGCAATAGTATCTTTATTTTAAATTGAATTTATAAGCCTTTATCTTAGAGGCACTAGCTCATTATCATGTCAATTTAAGATAATGTATAGACTATGTATTCGCAGCAGCATGTGTTCTCACCAGGCGGCGAATGTCTTTCTCACAGTCCCGTTTGATACGATGCACCTCATCCTGATGCTGTTGGTAGGCTGTGCGGAGATCAGCTGCTTTGGCTTTATCTGCTTGCAAAGCATTGGCCAGCGCCTCCTCAGCCTGTTTCCTGGCTGTCTTCTGCTCCTGGATCTAAAAGACCACATACATAGATGATGACATTAAGTTTCAAAAGACCAAAAGAAAAAATAGAGTGATCCTCTATTTATACACGCATAACCTATCTCATTAAACAGTTGTAAAGATAGATGCCCCACTTGCCTGGAAAGGCTACAGAGAAACAATAGCTTGGCAATGGGCTTTTCCTCCCTGCTTCCTGTTTTTCAGCAGACTATTTACAAAGGTTTACTCAGTCTAGGGGTGTAACGGATCACAGAAGTCACGTTTCCAAATATTAAGTCACGGATCAGACATAATGTTAAAATGAAAATTTCCACAACTTAGTACGGCCTCATGTCTGCAGCAACAAACAGTCCAAATGATTTGGTAACACCAGGGTGATGTTGCTTCAAATGTGTGGTGATGCTCAACGTGTTGCTTGTTAGTAAAAAGAAAACCAATGCTGACAGAAATAGTAAATTGATTTATATAGCAACATAAACTGATACTGACTGACAGGAAAAAACATACGTTTTATTAGATTTTTTTTTATTTCCATATTGCCCTGCTCTGAGTGGGTAATGTCACAATAAGCCATTAGTGTCGCCCATACATGTTACAGCGTACCTCCTGTTGCAGCTTTAGCCTCTCCCCATCAAAAGCCCTCCTGGCCTCCTCTCGTGCTTCTGCAAGAAGAGCATTTTTTAGCTTGTCAGCTGCTCCGTCTCTCAGTGCATTCACAAGCCCCTGGAGCCTCTGCACCTCAGCATCCCGGATCTTGATGGCCCGAGCCAGCTCAACTTCATGCTGCCGCGCCAGGGCCTCACGAGCAGCTGCTATCTCACGGAGCTTTTCTTCATGCAGTTTGGCTCGCAGGTCAGTGATTGCCACAGCATGTTTGTGCTGCTCAAGCTCTCGTGCCTGCCGCTGCTCCTGTAGCCGCTCACGAAGCTTGCATACCTGAAAGTGTGACATGTTTTGTAATCCGAGTTGCATAAGAATACAATCAACCTGTCATTATCATGAATATCATATGCCAATAGCGTTCATCCATTGCCCAGACTGTGTGCAGCCCAGAGACGATTTATTTACAAGGTTGTGCTTTAAGTCCTGGTAGGCTAAAGCAAAATGGTTGAACAGCTAATAAGGTAGTGATTTACAGTACTCTCTAACAGGGAGTAGTATACATTCAGAAGGAGAACAGTTATTAAATAAAGGCTGAGCAAAAAACTTTTTTTCCTGCATGTACCTCCCTATGAATTTGTCAGTAAAATCTTATCACATTATAATTATAAGAAAACAGGGTATCTCAGCTACTGTCATACCCTAACTGTCAATAATAGACGTTACTTACCACAACTGTTACAACCATGAAAGGCCCAGGTCGTTTGTGTTAATCAGAAGATATAAAGAGACGCAAACCATCTCAAGAACTTATCTACAGCTGTGCACATTGTTCTGGGCAGGACAGGCCGTACAGCCCTGAATCTATACCATCAATACCTTTAGAATATGCGCACAATCAAAAATGAAACACCTCATATATTTTATATATATGCAGTCATCATTATTACAGTTCATTTGTTCTGTGAGCGACCTGTCCAAGGTGTACCCCGCCTCCCGCCTGTATGAGAGCTGGGATAGGTTCTGGGATGCCTGCAGCCCCTACAGGGAATAAGTGGTTCAAAAAATGGATGGATGGATGTTCTGTGAGCCTGCATTAAGAAGTAACTGAATAATAACTGAATAATAAGTAGTAATGAATATTATTAGAATTCCCTTACATTAGCAAACCACTATTTCTCCTGCTTCTGTATAAAGCAGACTCCCTCACTATTGTCACTGTCACCATTTTGTTTATTTATTAATTTTTCACACAAGGCCTCCATTTCTTCATCTTCTTCTTCTTCCATCTCACCTTGCCCCGCTCCTGCTGTAGCTCAACCTGGATGTCCATGATTTTGCTCCTCAGTTCTTCATTGGTGGCCTGCACTGAGTCAGCCATCACCTCCGGTCTCTCCGGCTTCCTTCCCTTCTTAAGGGGCGGCGCCACAGGGGGTGTGGTTGATGACATAGCACTCTGGCCGCCCAATCAGGACAGACATAGGGTGCCAGGTGTGGGAAAACACAGGAGAAACTCAGTCACTGCTCGTCCTCCCGGCAAAGCCATGCATCATCATCACGTCTTGGTGGAGTCTACATTGTTGCTGGATGCTGAGAGTTTCTATTGTGGAGAAACATGGAGAAAACATGGAAAAGAGTGAGTCAGTATAAAAAACTGGGTTACAAAAAACTTCTCTGTGAAATAGTCTGGGCACAAGCCACATGACACTTTACAGCCTCGGGAAAACAGGCTATTTTTGGGAATGAAATTTACACTCTCCTCTGTCACCCTCTTCTTTCTAACATATACCATTTATCATCACCTTATTACAACCCCTAGGCTGTCCTTACAAGCTTCACAGTGCATGAAAATGTGTCTGGCCACCACAGTCACGGTCCCCGGCCACTAACATCTCACTGTCTTTCTATGGAGTTATAACTTCATAGTTTAGCTTGATGACATTTTTCTTTCCACAGATCACATAATAGTTTCCAGTAAACATAACGAATAACAGGCAGCTCTAACTTTACTGTGGTCCACTTAACCCTTGCAGAGTCTAATCATTCTATCTATTAATTACAAACTCCCAGACTAATTGTACTTGCTTCAAGACTACCTAGAAAATTTATATTAAAAATGTCAGCATCATTTATTGCTTCTCATTAATCTGTCTGTTTTCACAGACAGCCTAACCTTTCCCTCACTAAAGATACAGACATACTAAAGTGGTCATACGAGCTAATGTAAAAAAAAAAAAAAAAAAAAAGATATGCATCAACTTGAATAACATAGTGACATCCCATTGAACCGCAAAAACCAAGGCAGATACAGAAAGATTTAAATTACTGATTAGTTTAATCTCTACTCCTCATTCTCTACACTGACATTAGGCTGCAGTTGTGTAGGCTGATGTATTTTTTGGCACATTTTATTGTATATGTGTCACTACAACGACACACATTCACTGAGCTGAAATTGAACTCCTCTAATCTCTTCTTGGCAAGTGTAACCCAGTAACCTTCCACTCTCTCTGCTGACTATTAAATAAATAATGCAACAGTGACGGAGCTGTAGCATTAAGACCACAGGCACCTCCATCTTATTCTACACACACGCATTCATACAACATACACAGATGGCAGAAAGAGTTACCAGGGCAACCTTGCTCTCAAAAACTCTTCCTCTCATCGCAAAGGATGATGGGAATGGGAGTCTCATTGAACGTTTCATAGAAGCTACATAATATTATACACATCTTGAACTACACATACATACCTACACACAATTTTGTTATTTGGTCCCATCTTTGAACTGTGTTTGACTGAGAAGCTAAAATGCATTAATACCAGAGGGCAAGGAAGCTTTCTTTAGACGTCAGGAACCAGTGGGGATGGGAGAGAAACAGAATGAGAGGGAATAGAGAAAGTATTAGGCTGAGAGGGAAAGTAAGCAGACTTGTACCAGAGAAATCAACATTTGCTGAACCATCTCCCAATCTCCTCCTACATGCTCTAACCTCTCCACTTCCTCCCAATCCCACTTGCTGGTATGATGTTTCTCAGCAGAGGCAATCAGTGATCTCACTCTCATTCACAGAGACAGAGAGAGAGAGCTCATTCACACAATGAGAGCTCTAACACAAGCACGCATTTTCTTAAACAGAATAACTAGGGACGTAAATTATTCATTCAGGCAACAAACACTTTATACACTTACACAAAAAAAAAAATTATTTACAGTGCATACAATATATATTAACAAGGACATATACTGTATATTGCACATAGAGTTGACAAAATGGAAAATGTTTTTTGCACATTTTCCACTCTGCCCTTGTTTTTAGCATGCTTATGCATGTCTGTGCCATTATCAGAAACCAGGTGAACCCAAGCTGAAATGGCTGAGAGGTATGAAGTATAGTGTTGCTTGTTTTTTTCTTCACAGGGGAAGTAGGCATGCGAGCTCATGTGATCAACATCTGGATGTAACACTGTGGTTTTGTTGCATGTCAGTCTTTTTTATACATTTAATGTATATTTTATTTTCCTACAAATACTTTAGGTCACAGTTAGTCTATTTATAATTCTTGCATGCATCATTATTGGTCAAAAGATAAAGTATACAGTACATTTCACATGTAATAGGTCCAGATTTCACTTGGGGCCAACGAATGTACAGGCACAAACAATTAAGCATCAACCATGCACAGTTCCCACAAAGCCTATTAGAGGCCCATGTTCCCAACGTGGCAGCCATTAGCTACCTCTGAAAGTTTATAGTTGATGGAAAACCATGTTATATTGGAAACTGGAACAATTTATAGGGGCATAGAGAAGCCAACAAGCAGTTTTAATGTTTGCAGAAGCAAACAAAAGCCAGTGCAGGTCATAGACCTTAAATAAATCATCCACTCAAGCGTTAGTAGTTAATCTAAGTTTCTGAAAATTAACAGACCACCCCATTATCCATATATTGTATAGCTGATACAAAGCGATTTTCATGAACTTGGCTCATCAAGTCATTCACAAGTCAAATTTAATGCCAAAATATACAAGATTAAAAACACTGTAGCACTGACACAAGTTAAATAACTTGAATGGAAACTACAGGAAAAGTCCTTTTTTTACAGAGGTATATTGAAACATAGCATAACCCAGTTTTCATACTAGCACCTCATTGCCACTAGCTGATGTTATAACATGATTCTTTCAAAACAAGCTGAACAAAGTGTAACAAACATAAGAGGTAATTTCGTAACTTTCTCAGGAAATCCCTCTTCACTCCGGGTGAAATTATGGTGTTTGGTTGCAACAGTACTGTCCACTGGTTGGTAGCTGTTCCTGAGTTATGTTTTTTAGTTTAAGAGTTGAAATGTAGTATATTTAAAATGTTTTATAGTGACAAATCTTGTATTAAAAAGTTACAGATTTGATTTTGGCACAAAAGATTGACATTTGAATCCAGCTAAGAAAAACATTGCTCCCTTCAGTAACTTCACCTCCGGACCTAATGCAAGCGTCAGTAGCAACTGGGGCACCAGCCAAAAAAAGCAATGTTTCACACTAATCAAAAAAACGTAACCACATGACGAATGAGAGTTCACAGGGTTAGTATAACTACAGCTGCTGCAGAGCTAGGGTTAACAATCAGAGGTACGCCAGCTCCACACTCCTTGTCTCTCTCAGTGGTAGCTGCTGTAGCTAACTTGCGTCCTTCCAATGTGTCTAGTCTTAAAAAAACTCCAGTATTGGAAATCTGTCCATCTGCAAGCCTGTACCAATGTTCGCTCAGGTCTTTGCTAGAAGGTCTCTCCTTTTGACCTTCTAGCACAGAGTGCTCCTTGCTCCTAATCTTGTGCAGATTAGCTGAAATTGAAAAGCAGCTTAACCCACATTATTGTTTCTTCCATTTTCAGAACTAGGATATTTTTGAGCACACAAACTGTATGAACAGCAAGAGAAACATGAAGGAATCATTGAATTTGACAATATTTGTAATGCTTTGTGGACTACACCTTTAGTATCAGCAGTGAACTGGTGCCTAAAGTCACATACTTTAACAGCTGGAGACTGTTTCGATCATTTGAAACAAGACACCTTTACAACAAAACGTGCTTCTACCGGTTGGCTATAAAACCAGTTTTCTTTAGATTTTAAACACATGTGGTTTCCATTTTTTCTAATGGGCTAGGCCTAACTTGAAAATCAGTGTCTCAAGTAATGAACTGTCTTCTGTGTAAAATCTGTAAAAATAAAATACCTATCATAAATATAAGTTTAATCAACAATACAAAATCCAATCCTTTAACATAAAAAACTGAAAATCCTAACATGAAGAAGCTACAATCATCACACTTTTGGCAATTCTGCTGGGAATTAATGTAAACAAACCTATTATAACGACAGTTGCAATTTATTCCTCATCAATTGTGTAATAAATAAATCTGCAAATCCTTCCTATTCTACCTATGTCAAAGTGCCAAAGTTCCCTCCTACAAACCTATATTAATTCAATCAAACTAAACAAGTAGTCTGTTGCAGCAGCAACATCTGTGAGATATTTGTGACAGAAGATGGGTTTGAAACCCAAATAACTGGGGAAAACCACTGGGGAGATAGCCAGGGCAGCTGAGATCAGTTCAAGATGGTTGTGGTTGGCGGCAGCTTGAAGTTTAAACCCTGCTGCAGGTGAAGCCTTCTCTGTCCTTCACTGTCCCAAATAGCTCTTACATAACCTAGAGGTGTGTTTGGGGTCACTGTCCTGTTGGGAAAAAATGATCGCCCCACTAAGTACAAACCAGATGGGATGTCATTTCAATTCATTCAAATTTCAATTTCAATTTCAATGTTTCCTTATTGTACAATGTTGAAAATAATAGAATAAGGAAAAACTACTGAAGGAGAAGGTGTGTCTAAACGTTTGACTGGTAGTGTATAGTATAAAAATATATAATAATGCACTTCAAATGTTAATGTTTTCCCTTTAATCCTTTTAGTATGCTAATAGGTTATAAATTAAGGATTCAAAAACTGTTGAGTAGACAGATGTCTTTGTTATGCCCACATCTTTATTGCACACTTACAGACGGACCTCCTCAAGGCCAGACAGACCACACATGTACAAAGTGTCAAACATTAACAAGACTTCAGTGACACATGCACTCCCTATAAAGACATAAAAGAGCCTGCGAATGGGAGCACAAACAAAGACTGCTCACTTCTCTGACTACATTGTGTGTAGACAGAAGATACACACTCGGGTTCACCTGGTTTGTAATGCAAATGAAGTAAATGAAAATGCCTTAAAGAATTGCATACACAAACACGCCTTCTCATTATAACATACCAGACTGTAGACTGTCGGAACGGGTCTGGTCACACACCAGACGTCCCTCCATAGTTCACACACCCTCATCAATCTAGAGATTCACTTAAGATCCTGCAAAGATCCCACTGAGAGGCTCAGTAACCCATCCAAGCCCAACACTAGTGGAGTATATGTTTCTGATCCCAGTGACTAGTCAACCAAAACAGACGAACAAAACTTGTCTCTGTCACACACATGCCTCTACTCAGTTACACTATTTTGTGTTTTATATCAATACACACAGGTGTGTCTTTAGTTGTTAATAACTGAAAGCATTGTGATTCTTTAGCCTGTGCATGTATATCTACCATATTCACCCTCTGACTTACACATGGACTTAATACACAGCCTGCACCCTGCAGTATTAATGCCTTTTATGTTTCCACAAATGGATTATAAAGGAAGTAGCGAACGCAGGGAGAGGCACACATTTGCAGGTATAGTCTAAGGATTACACTGGTGGCAGCCTGTCATTTAAAGTGTAAAGATGAGGAAGTAGTGGTACAGAAGGTGAGGTAGGATTATGACTGGAAAGTCTGATAAATTAAATTAGCAAGAGGAAAGCAGAGACCAGAGAATTCCAGTATTCATCAATGCTACAGCAAACACTGAGCAGATTAACATGTTGACATAGAGCGAAAATAAAAATAAATAAATCATTAATAGACAGTGACCCCATGTTTTTAATGACAACAATTAGAGGCAGTATGACAACTGTCTAACACACTTAAGCACCACAGCATGCAGCATAGTTTTTGCAGCATGCCCCGAGCAGGCTGATCAAACAGAGGTGAGTGTGCAACACATGTCTGGGGTCCACTGGGGCAGGTTTACGAGCCTCCAGAGCCACCTGATACAGCAACAGAGCTGTTATGACAGACAGAGGGTCCCTGTCAGTAAACACAGTGGAGGGGCTGGGTGCTGCATGGCTGAGGTCTGGTTTGGTAAAAGGATATGATGGATAGCTGGGGTGGCTTAATGGGATATGACCAGCTCTCTACTGAGTTGTCAAATGGCAGATTAAAGAGGTGAGTGCTGCTGGAGAGAGCGCTATCACACTGCTGACAGCCTGCCTGCTCGTCCGGCTTGCCAACCACACCCCACAGCGACATGCGTGGGTCTGCTGCAGCATCCTCCAGACACAGAGGTCGACGTCCCTGCTTTAAGGCTTCTGATTTGATGCTCTGATGTTTCCACTACCGTGCAGCATTTCCGTCATTATTGTGGCGTGGACGCAGAAAAAATGGGGTGGTCCATAACCACCAGTGGCCTCCTATTACCGGGTTTGACAGGGAAAGAAACCTCGGTAATGTAAAGACGCAGATAATCTGGACAGTATATGAATCGCTTGCGTCGTGTAACATGATCACCGGGCTTCACACTTCCGCTCTGGCTTGCAGGCAGAGTCGTCACACAGATGCACCATGCAGGCAAAAGCGAAAACGATCATGCCTCTCGGTCGGTGAGAGACTCGAGGTAACGTCAGCCCAGACTCACATCAAAACCCGAATATGATGAAACACGGATGACAGATTTGTGCCATAGCAGCTACTCGCCTGTCAGGAGTCTGTAAATCAGACTCTAGAAGTTCTCTGCGGTTGCAAAGCTGGAAAAACTCACCTGAAATGGAGGTCTAGTGGTCACAAGTGGCCTGATGTTGAATCGTCGCTGCTTGGTGTGCTTCACATCCAGGAAGGGAGGCTGAGCTTCGGTGTGGGAGCTGACAACTCACTCACAAAGATGCCGAGCTAAATGCAAGCAGCAACCACTAACAACTGTGTCCCTAACGCATTTAGCACAGAGGCTGAAGTTGTATTTCCACTGATATCATCATCTGGCTACAGACTGGACTCAGCTCCAGCTTTTCCTTCTGGTCTCACATCGCACATTGACACTTTTCCTCCACGCCCACACGCACACACTTGAATGCACGGGCTACGTCATGCGTCCCTACACATTTCTTCTACATGAGTAAATAAATAATTTAATAAAACGGATTCGCAGGGGGGGAAAAGCCGGGCAGGCGTCGCCGGTAGCGTGATAGAAGCGCGACACCTGACTGCGTGTTCAAGAATGACACCGCGCGCGGTAAATGCGTGGACACGCCGACGGTGCGGGAGAAACGTGTGTCGTCAGTGCGCACGGCGGCAGAGCCCCGCATGAGAAGGAGCGTTTATTGTCAGATGTGTCTTTAAATGTATTTCTAGCGTTTATGTTTACTCTTGGTGCAAGATCATTAGAAGCACAGTTCAACCCAACAAAGATTAGTGATACAAATCATTCATGTTTGAATAAAGCATTTTACTAAGAACATTTGACATTTGACAGTACATTTTAAAACTTTTTAGCCATATTGACACAAAAAGAAATGATATGTCAGGCTAAAATTGTATAAACAGTAACACCATCTTATGCATTTTACTTATCTACCAGTTTTTCTACATGTGCAGATTAATTCATTTTGAAATAATACAATGAGTGTCATTTGTCTTTAAGTTAGTATTAAGATACCATTACAGCTTAAACAGAGTTTTAGGCTAAACATTTATTAGCTGCTTGCCTTAATGATATGAAGGTGAGCAGTATGTTAATATTAATAATAATAATAACATAATTTTATATATATTTATAATTTCCTTATCATTAATCTATGTTACTTGTGCTAGAACACAATTTGTTACACACATTGTACATTACATAATAGGGTTCAAGCCATAGTACTGCTTTTCCAAGCATCACAATATCATTACTATTATCATATACAAACTCAGAAATATCCCTTCAGATTTTCTCTGCCTGTATTTTGATACGTAAAACAGTGAAACGCTTTAATTGAAAAGCTTCACTACCACAGGTCGCTAAAGTTATTATTTTAATCTAGGACAATATGACTCGTCAAATCATAAAAGTAGGTGAAATAATCTGACAACATGAAAGTGGTGTGAGACCATTGTGACCCAGATTCTGGAGGATGCATTACTTACGCACAGCTGCTTGTCTCTGCCTTTCCACAGTGTTCCTGCCTATCCGCCATTCACAACACACACATGATCTTAGCTTTCAGTGGCTGCAACATATGCAGCCTATTGCTGCGGGGCACTAGAGGCCAAAGGAAGTGAGAGAAGAGGAGCACACAATCACAGAAGAGCTTCAATTGTAATTCATATTCTGCAGTGGCCAGTCACTCATCCAGAACTGGAGTCCCATGGGTATTTTCCACATTGTTAAGGGTTGTGCTATTTTTACACATTGATTGAGATTAAGCAGACAGGCATAGGGTGAGTTTGGAGTATTAAGCTGCACTCCATTCATGTTCCTGCTGAGGCCAGCAAACAGTCACACAGATGGAGTGATAATGTGAAAAAACACTGTGGTTGCGGGCAGAGAGTGATGAGTAGAGGGGGGATGTGTGTCTTGTTTTGTTTTGCTGAAGTATTGACTCAGCGACCAAATGTGTATCAGAGAGTAATAATGACTGACTCTGTTCAATGTTTTGCCAGAAATATTTTTACTGTTTCTGTGTTTACTGCGTCTGTTTTTGTACCATGGTCCATCTGAAAGAACAATAGCAGATTTTTCAGAAAGAGGATAAAGGAAACTTTTGCCATTTGACGTCACAATAAACTAGGTCTCGTGAAACAGAACAAAAGGCTCAGGTGACACTGTGATGTCAGGTATAAGAGAAAAGCTTACATTAAGCCTTTCATTATGCATCTAAGAAAAGTTGAACTGCTGCGGTTCAATCGTCAAGTTAATAATTATTTATATACAGATATCTTAAAAGAGAAATCTATACTGTCTCACCCAGCACCAGTGATAATGGTGACAGAATTGGTTAGCCCATTTTCATTTCTTTGGCCCAGTTATGAGGAAACCAGTAATGTAAGAAGTCACTGTTTATATTAACATAATCATCTTAGGTTTTCAGCATATCCATGAGATCTGTCTGTAATAAGCTTAGCATATTCATGACCGCTGACAGATTAAACTCATTACAGATTTACAGATGGCCTTTGCATTGAGACTGGACTACAAAATCAAATCAAGAATTTATCTAGCTAACCTGCCGTCATATAAGATTTTATGGAAACACAGACACCTTGATTCACACATTAGACACCCTACAAGCAAACTGACCTATTTTCCACAATCTGAACCCAAGTACCCAGTCCCTCCTCACTGTGATGTTTCACTTTCATATGAAGTCAATTAGGCTTCCCAGGCATGACTCACCACTGTTAGTCACTGAAAAAAATATGAGCCTGATGTTCCAAGTTAATCCACAAAAACTTCATTCATGACATTCAATGACAAACTGATGTGTTGTTTGGATTTCTAAAGGTTTTTCACACACACACAAATCCACCTTTCTAACTGTGAGGTGTTTTATGTAAATGCTGGTGTGTGCTAATGTTCCATTAGATGGTCCAGTACTCCTCTTTACAAGTGGACTATTACTGCACACCCCAAATCATAATATTGGTTGTTTGGTGTAACCACAGTACAAAGAATATGACTCATTCAGGAGAGTAGAGTTGTGTTAGCGGTTAGTTCCACTGTCTGAAAATATAAATAAACAATGTACTGCATAATTTGCATTTGAAAACTGAACTTCTGCATTATTTAATATTTAGTCTTTATTAATATTGGCTATATTGACTATTACATTCCTCTATAAGAGATATGCATATTTTCAGGAACTAAACTGGAGATAGTTTATTACTTTTGTCTTAATATCTTGTTGAGACAACAACAACAAAAAAATCATAACAAATGTTTGAGTCAATCAGTGACAACTACTACAATTGCTCCTATTCTCCTTGTTTCATATTAGTTTTTCTTTTTTTCTGTCTCCTTTCCACTCAGGCCTCAAAATAGCATTAGATCAATATGTAGAGGGTTGGCAGCTGAAGAAGAGACACAACCCACAGGAAATTTTCCCCACTTGGAAAGTGTGTAGGATTTGCCATTGATTTCAATATAACCGTCACAAAAAACACATTTTTTTAAAAATAGCTCATTTTCTAGGATGATTAGTCAGTGGCACCAACATTACAAAAGTTAGAGTAACTCCCCGTCTGATAGATTAGGGAATTTCCTGTCCTTTATGTGCGTATATAAGTATCATAGCATAAACATGCTGGTAAGGTAGGTTATTATTAGTGTACATAGAGTGTCACTAAACAGACAGGTCTTGAAAAATGAGCTGGCTACAGTCCATCCAGTATTACAGCCCATGTTCCAGCAGAGTGAAACATCAAAAGTCAGAGTGGCTACTGAACCACATTTGTGTATTTGCAGAACTCATATTCACAATCAATGTCCCTTCTTGCACAAACCCCCTGGTTACTATGGTTACCAACCATACCTCCTCTCCTCTATGTCAAGTTCCCCTTCCTGTGCGAGTAGTTGGGACTGCTGGGTAAAATGCTGGGCATGCACTATGTATACAAGTATCTGTTAGAGTACCGAGACACAGAGAGGAGATGTTGAGTTGTGACTGAGACTATTTTGCACTAAACATTTCCATGATGTTGTGTCATAGTGCATTTTTTAATCACTGAAGAAGTATTTAGGCTTGCAAGGAATTAAAAAAAATTATGAAGAAAGCTTGCCAACTATAACATTAGAAAAAATGACTGGGAGCCTCCATCCCTTCAGTCTTGAGAAGTTCTTCTCTCAAGGGGGAAACAACAAATAGAATGAAGTTAAAAATCTGTTTGTTTCACTTAATAACCATATGGTAAAATGTTGCAGAATGTGAGCGCCTCACAGGCAGGGGTATGATAGTCCCAAATCAACAAGAAGATTTACATAATCTAGACATCTGGACTCATAACAAGCTCATTATTACAATATCTATCTCAAGCTGCTTTGCCCAAATTAGATAAGAATTGCAAGTGTGTGTGTGTCTTTAAGCCCCATTTAAAATACAGCTTGTCTAATATCGAATGGAGGTGTGTATGTGAAAGTCTAAAACCAGTATAAAGGTCCTGCTTATCCTTTCAACTGGATTGCGTTAATCTACTAATCGTGAGCCATTTACGTAGATAACTGCTTCGGTGCAGCTGCAGCTAAGCAATTACTGCCCCATTTCCTTCTTTTCCCACACTGTTGTATCTGCTCTCATTCCCAGACTTGGACTTTAATCACACTCTTTCCCCTAAGTCCTTATCTTTTCAAGTCATTTTATTGCCTGTTCTCTTTTCTTTTTAGCCTGGGTGCACCTCCTGTGATCTTTGAGGTTTCCTTTCTCCATTGCCCATATGGCAGGATGTTCTGTATCAGAGCAAAAATCTAGACTTATAAGCATTATAAATGTAAAGTAGCTCACACCTGGGCTTAATTAACATGTTTTGGGTTTTTTTGTTTGTTTTTTACAAACAAAGCTCACTGAAAATATTGCAATGACATTTTTCTTTACAGAGCAAAACAACAAAATATACCTCGATCACTGAGCAGATCATAATGAGGAGTTTGATGTGACAAAATTTAGTTAAAAAATACTGAATGCTTAAGTAAAACTGATTACATAGCCAAGCTAACTAAGCACTACACACCTTTTTTAAATCCCTAAATTATCCTGATTCTAGCCTGTACTCCCACAGCCACACTAAGCACAGCCAAGCCTCAGGGTCCAAAACTGTTTACAATTCTTTGTAATATTTTTTTATGTAACAATATACCATAGAAACGTAATGCACAAACATAACTTGTATGTGGAAATCCAAGACAAAAAAAGTGAACTGTGTAAAACAATAATACAAAATTAAATAAGCTGTTATTCAGTGTAATAAAATAGTAATCACGGGTCACGTTTTGTAAGAGAAAACATGTCATGTAACGCCATCTCCTGGTATAAAATTAGTATTACGTAGTAAATCGATGAATAATCAATAAAAAAGAGAGCGTGTGTAAAGAAGCCTAAAGCGTTACTACAGATATTTTTAGTATTTACACTATTTAAATAGTTTTATATGCTCAATATCAGTATAAACTGGTCCTAATATCAAGTTAAAGATTCAGCTTATCTGTTGAGGCCCACGGTGGTTGATTAATCTTGACTAAGTTACAGTATTTAAACTTCCTGCCACTACAGCCAATCAAATCGCGCACAGGAAAGCGAGTCATCAGTTTCGTCCAATCTCAACACGCAGAATCCTAAGTGGGCGTGGTCAGTAGTTGGAGCAGCTGACAGACTTTCATGTACAATGTGTGTGTTTAGAGTTTGACCACAGAGAGCAGAGGACGGGAAGGTTCCACAGAGGCGAAACAGAAGAATGATTTGGGATCCAGAGCAGCAAAGAAACTGAGCTATTCTGGAGGCATTTCTGTTTGAAAGTCCTACAATAAACGGGTGTTTTGTGGTACAGGTGAGCGGACAACAAAAGTAAATGTTTGCTAAACATGAACGTTAGCATTAGCGACCTAAACCACTGGCTGTAGAAGTTAGTCAGTTACCTTCCAAACATATCACTGTCTGTTATATGTCGCTAACGTAAAATGTGTATTCGGTATACATACACTGCATTGGAAAGCATAGAGTCAGTTGCATGTACCCTTTGGTTGACGCTACACCTGTGTGTTTGGCGCCTGTTCTGCTCTCTAACTGAAGAGGGGCTTTCCTAAACTGCAACAGGACCCTATCACCTCAGCCAGGACACTGCAAGGATTCAAGGACTCTCTCGATATAACTCTTCCAGACACTTTAAATAGACTCCTAGGCCTGACCACATGATGGGTTTGCTCTTACAGAAAACAAATGTTTTACACAGCTAAATAAAACTACACTTAAACACAACCTGGATTAGCTGTAGGAGGTATTTGCCCTACATATTTTTTTTTAATTTGGCAAATATCATTCTGTGCTTAAATGAAAAGAGAAAGTGTTCCTTCACAGCAGGTCTTACACCACCACAGATGATGGCACAGATGTTTCCTTTGTTTGTGCTACTATACACATAACTTAAATCTGATTTCTGATACTCTCACACATCATTGTGACTGTAACTAAACCCTTCAGTTTTCGTTTCAGCTGGATAATGTTTGGCTCTCTTTTCAGCCATGGATCCATCACTGACAGGGAACTCATCCAGTCCAGAGCCCAGCCCCTCATCTCCCACCACCCTGAGAGCAGGTCTGTCCTTGTCCAGCTCATCTCCTGCAACAACCACACCAACCTCAGACCAACCCCAGTCTAAACTCCCCACGCCGAGATCTCCAACCACACCCACATCTCCTAGCTCCACTGCCTCCCCTCTGACCTTTACCAGTCTTTCTTCGCACTCTCCTTCCCTTTCCATGGCATCTTCCTCACCTCTCCGCCAGCCCATCAGGAGCCTCTCTCAGGTAGGCAGATCACAGCTCAATGCGTCCTCTCCTGGGAATCCTCTAACTGGATCCCTAACTTCTGGATCTGCTGCCACGGCTTCAAGGATTCCAACCACCCCTGAACCAGGTGACACTCTTTTGGTCTTTTGCACATAAACCCTTTCTCTTCAACAATCAGTGCAGCCAGCTATCACAGTGAACTGCACATACTGTAGTGTCTCCATGACAACTGTAGACATTTACCACAACATGTAAAGCAGCCTCTCCCTGCTAACTTGTCAAGAAAAGTCTCATCACACTGCTTAGTTCCCACCAACTAGATCTCTGAGCAGCTCTGGGACTGTAAAAGTTTAATTTGTTGCATAATGTTGCAGTTGTTTCTTGATACAGACACAGAAAGTCAAAGTTGTGTGAAATCTAACATCTCAGACATTAAATTTGCTCCACAATTTTCTATAAGACTCAGAACTGTTCCCTGAAACGCCCTGCACGTGTCTAGTTTTTGACAATTTAACAGACAATAACAATGGGTCAAAGGGTTAGAAAAAGTAAAAATGGGAGACAGTTTGCATCATTGTGTAATGTGTGTTACGTAAGGGAAGCTAGCAGCTTCTGTTGACTAAACGGTTATTTTAGGGCTCAGGCAGAGGGTTAGAGTATCAGCAGCTTACTGGCATTAACTGGCTTCTGATTAAAAATGACCAGATTTTATCTCAATTGTCCTTGTTTTATCTGACTGATAACCACAGGCCGTCCACCATCTCTGTCACCACTATCAGCCTGTAAATTGTTTCCATATTATACAGGTTTTCCTAGTATACACGATGAGGAACATCTGCTCTAATTGGTTTTAAAAACACCTTACTTTTCTGTATGATGTCTTTAGCTCCCCAGAGACTGTGGTTTGAGTGTAGCAGAAGTCATTAGTTGAAAGACGATGATAAAACTAGCGAGGTTCAGAGGGGCAGTTTATCAGCACACGAACTGTTTTTGGGAGGCTCTGACTCATGTTCACATTTTGGGAGTGCTATGTCAATATGGACTGTTTCCATGTGCCTGTTGAAGGACCATGTGTGCAGAGTGTTTTTAAAACAGATTGAGTCAACATGAACAAAACCTATTATACTGGATAGTTGTCATGGTCGACAGTCTCCGGATATGTAAATAAGGTTGATTTAAATGCTGCTTTGCTTTCAAAGTAGAATGTATTGTAGCACACACCAGTGACACCTGGTTCAGAAAGACAACAAATTCATGTCCTTATCAGTAAGAAGAAAGAACTGTTACTGAGCATATTCACTTTCTATAAAACCTGTGCATTTGCATAATTCCCCCAGTGACAGTAGAAAATACTTGTCCAGTTCTTAAATACTAATTTCATTAACATCAATAACATTTTCAACAAGCTGGTGAAACAAGAGTCTTTAATACAGTAAGTGTCCAATTTTAAAGACCCATGAAATCTGATTTGTGTTAAATTAACTGTTTTTCTGTGTCCTACAGAGGAGCTAGAGGAGGTCAGTTTTGAAGATCTAGAGGAGAGAGCAAAGTCAGGAGATGCTAAATCGCAGATGAAGGTCAGTGTCAGTAAACATACTGCAAATATATATTTAATAGCCATATGGTGGGTACAGAACAGATTGGCCATCAAACGCTAAAAGTTATTTTAGAGTGACATATTCATGAGAAGGACAGGTCACTAAGTTATATCAATGCTTGTTTTGCAAATCTAAAAGTTTGTGTGTGTTTGTCTAGATGGGTCGTTACTTCCTGGCACTGGCAGAAGAAAGAGATGAGGAGCTTAACAACTGTACTGCGGTCACTTGGCTGGTCCAGGCTGCTAAACAGGGCCGCAAGGATGCCGTCAAACTGCTACAGCAGTGCTTGACCTCCAGGAAAGGTACCAAAACTATCCTCAGTCTGCATTTATTGTCAGCGGACCAAGAAAAACATTTGTTTGGATTGTTTTGTTGTTTTTTTTTTTTAAGGCATCACTTCAGAGAATTTTCAGGAGGTAAAGAAGTTGTGTACAGAGACGCGCTTTGAGAGAGGAGTTAGAAAAGCAGCTTTGCTCATGTACTGGAAGTTGAACCCAGAGAAGAAGAAGTCAGTGGCTGTTTCTGAGATGCTAGAGAATGTTGAGCATGTCCATGCAGAGCCAGGTATGGGAGGAACTATAGCACCATGGCACCATCCAGTTCACTTTAATAAATAAAATTTAAAAAGCCACAGAATTAATGTTGCATATTAAGCAAAATTATTTATTATCACTTGTTGTTTTTATATATATACAGGAAGATCAGTGTCCCCAGGTCCACTTAACAGCTCTGCCAAGAAACAGAGGAGAGTACTGGAAACTATGGTCACCAGCGAGGGTATGTGTAGTCTGCTACATCCCATATTTACAAACATGTGAGAAAAGTTGTTCCTAATATGATTGTTTATGTGCAGGTTGTAATTAATTGCTTCTGTATTTCTTTGTAGCCAGTTCCCATGTGGGTCTTGATGACTTTGTTGAGATGACAAAGAAGTACGCTCAGGGTATTCCACCAGCAGACATGGCTGCAGCAGGAGGTGACGATGATGACGATGATGTAGTAGTGAAGAATCCAGATGAACTGCCTCTGCACCAAAAGGTGGGGAGTTCCCAGAACCTGAGACAGCTTCTGATAATGTGGTGTAATGTCCATGTGTCAGTTTTTGTTCTTCTAGTTTGTCAAGTAACTTAAAAGAGCCCAAAAATGTTTCAAGAGAAATGATATCATTTCATGATCAGAATTCAGATATTGATGATGTTTGCTCTGTCCTCCGTGTGGTTCCACCAGCTGCTGAAGTTCCCTCTTTACGCTCTGCTGGAGATCAAGGAGCACCTCATTGACTGGGCATCGCGGGCTGGCATGCAGTGGCTCAGTGCCCTGATACCAACCCACCACGTTAATGCACTGATCTTCTTCTTCATCATCTCCAACCTCACAATTGAGTTCTTCATTTTTCTTATTCCTCTGTTGGTTTTCTACCTCTCATTCTTCTCCATGGTCATCTGCACGCTGCGTGTATTTCAGGTTAGTGACTAGTTACAATATTTTCCTACTGATTGTGGCCACATTGAATCTGTGTAAATCTGTTAGCATGTTGTCACAACGCTGTGGATGTCTTACAGATGTACTTGTCTGTGGAAGCAAAAGAAATTAATGATTATATTTTTCTACAGAATTCAAAAGCGTGGGAAAATTTCCGAGCTCTGACAGACCTGTTGGCTCACTTTGAACCTGGTCTGGATCTGGAACAGGCTGAGACCAACTTTGGATGGACACACTTAGAGCCTTATCTGTAAGTTAATCTGCATTAACCTTCACCAATATGTAAATATTTTGATTCTGTGTACCACAGTTTATTGGTTACTTGAATTTCTTAGCATACATAAAGTTGTGTTTTGTTGAATCTTTTACTGGTTTGACTTGAACATTTCTGTTCATTATAGTCATGTAGATAGAATCTTGTAAGTTTTGCTTAGTTTTTGCCTTTACTATTTACTTTACTACTAAATAACATTTAGAACATAGATACATATGTACTACTACTACTACTATCCAAAAATATTTCTGTGGCAGAATGAAGACTCTTTGTTTCCTCAGGTACTTCCTGCTGTCGGTGGTCTTTGTGGTTTTCTCGTTCCCTGTTGCTGATAAATCCTGGATCCCCTGCTCAGAGCTGGCTGCTGTCGCTCTCTTCTTCACCGTCACTGCCTTCCTCAGCCTTCATGCCTCAGCTCAGCTCTTTGCCCGTAAAGCCCTCCTCACAGAGGTTCTCTCTGGTGCCTGCTCCCTAACTCAACTCCTGCCAGAATCGCTCTGGTTCCTCAGGATCTTTGGGATGACATTCATCTCTGTGCCTCTTGGGGACATAATGGCCTTAAATCTGGGGGTGCCATGTCTGCTATATGGGCATCTTTTTTACCTCCTTTTCCATATGGCCCAGCTGAGAGGCTTCAAGGGTACCTACCTGTGCCTTGTGCCCTACCTGGTTTGTTTCACCTGGTGTGAGCTCTGCTTGGTTTTTCTCAATAACGCCACTGCCATAGGACTAATCCGCACCTGTGTGGGATATTTCCTCTTCCTGTTCGCTCTGCCTATACTCTCACTGGGCCTGGTTGCAATGCTCATCATCCAGTTACTGCAGTGGTTCCTCGCCCTGGAGCTGACCAAGATGTTGGTCACAGTAACGGTTTGTTTTGTGCCAGTAGTGTTGAGACTTTGGACCCGCTTCAGTCTCAACCCCATTATGGTTTTTCGGTCTTTGTCACATAGCAGCATTGTCAAGCTAATCCTAGTGTGGCTCAGTGCAGTGGTGCTCTTCTGTTGGATGTATGTCTACAGGTCTGAAGGCATGAAAGTGTACAACTCCACCCTGACCTGGCCTGAATACAGTAACCTCTGTGGTCCTCTGGCATGGAAAGAGTCCAACATGGCTCAAACTCAGATTCTTTGTTCTCATCTCGAAGGACACCGCGTCACCTGGACTGGACGCTTCAAATACGTGCGCGTGACCGACATTGAGAATGGTCCACAGTCGGTTATCAACCTGCTGCCTGTATTTTTCGGGAACTGGATGCGGTGTCTGTATGGTGAGCCATATCCTTTGTGCGATGATGTGAAAAACGTGACAGCTGAGCCCCAACCTCTGCCTGCACCAGCTCCCCCTACAGAAAACCCTCTTTGTAAACTTAAAAATCTGGCCAAGCACGAATGTCACGTGAAACGCTTTGATCGATACAAGTTTGAAGTCACAATGGGCATGCCACTGGAGAGGAAGACCAAGAACGGGACAATCATAGACGATGAAGATGCGACTAAGGACATAGTTCTGCGGGCTAGTAACGAGTTCAAGTCTGTGCTTTTACACTTGAACGCAGGAAGCCTGGTGCAGTTCAGCACCATACTGGAGGGTCGATTGGGCTCCAAATGGCCGGTGTTTGAACTGAAAGCCATTCACTGCATGTCATGTGGTGAGGCCAGTGTGACCAGTCGCAGGCAATATAAGATTGAACATGACTGGAGACGCACAGCACAGAATGCCCTACAGTTTGGTTTTGACTTTTTCTTCAGCCCCTTCCTGACCGTTCAGCTAGAGAAACACTCAGAGACTGAAACAGAGATTGTGACGGAGGAGGGGGGTAGAGGGAAAGATGTCTGACAGACACACCTCTGGGAGAAATGTAGAATTGATGTGTGTAATGATAGTATTTCTTCAGTTGAAGAACATTAATAATCGTACATCTCTGTTCTTAATAGATTCTAATTGCAGTGCTGGTGATTAATAGGACAGATACTCAGACATTTGTGGTGTCTGCACAGAGCGAGTGTGTGTTTGCGTTTTATAGCTTTTGAGCCAAAGTGTTTGAGAATACATAATATGATGAAAATGAATATACAACACATTTCATTTTTTCTGACACTAAAAAAACATGATCTCTTCTGAACACTTCTAGGACCTGTTTTAAACTATATTTATGTTCACCACAGTGAGTTTGGGAATGAAGTAATGTTGATGTTGATTTTGTCTGTTTGTTTGCTAAACAAACTGTCCACTGCACATAGTTTTTATCTAAGATGGTCCGTATCATCACATATTTTGTGATAAAGATCACCAGTATTGACATTTCACAGTTCCTCGAATTGTGCTCGTAATTTATTGTTGTTCCTGTAACTTGCAAACAATAGTAGCAAATGTTTTTGTTTTGTATTTTTTTTATTTTACATAAAAAGGTTCTGAATCTCATGGTAACTCTCCTTTGCTGTCAAGCTTTAATAATTTAAAATCATACAGGACTGTTCATGCCCAAGGTGTTATTTTGAAGTGGTTGTTGCCGGAAATGAGTTTGAAGTGCCACATTAAACATAGAGAATTCACTAAATAGTTTTACCAGCATCCATGTTTGTATTTATTACAGAACTGTAATCCATGTTTATGTTTGCGGTGTCTGTTCTCATGTGTCTGACTGTTTCTCTTCTGGCTGTTAACTTTGTCCTCTTTTGTTTTCATCTCTGCTGTGCAGGGATGTAATATATTGAACATTGCAGTTCTTGAGTGATGATTTAAGATAGGATGACAGTATCGTCTTCTGTACTGTGACCCATAAATATAATGAAAACACTTGCTGTTGTTGCTGTTTTTATTTACTATTAATCAGGTTTTTCAAACAGATGTTTAAAATTCTAAGTAAGAAGCGATTATTTAATTTAAAGTTGGAAATTCAAAATTGAAACCCTAACCCATTATTGAAGAGTTTTACTTTTGTGAAATTTATAAAATGTTTCATAAAATTTCATAAATTGTACTTATTTTCTATATATCTGCTTTTTTTCTTGAGGTTCTGATACCGTTATTTGCAACAAATATCGCACGCATATCAAAGTTCAGTCCAAAATCCATATTTCAAACCAGTCACTTAGATGACCCTGGAATAACTTATTGATAGCCTTAACAGCTTTCAAACGTATGATCAAATTTTGCCCCAAATCACCAGGTTCAGACGTCCTAGCATAGCATTACTATTCCAACAGCAGGCGCCTCTGGTGACCCCGTTGGGTGACGTTAAAGTTACCTTGTTCCCTGCCTAATTAAGGGCATTTTATTGTGACAGACTTTATCACAGGTGCCACTTCAACATGTCACAGCAGAAAAGACACAGGTGTAAAAAAAGAAAATTTAATTTAGGTGCATCTGGTTTAGTTCCTGGTACTGTCTGTGTTCATGCTAACATTCATTAAATAAAAGAAAAAAAAGGATGAGGGAAACAAAGCTCATCCAGTAAACATGTCACAGATGTTTGTGTGTGTGCATGTAAAAAATCTGGCAGTGTTTAAGCAAAGATGGACTTACATTTTAATTTGTGCAATAGTAACTAAAGCATGAAGAATCATGCATATCATTATTTCAAAAAAATTCAACATTACCTTTAGTTGATTGCAAATGCCGGATGTGTAACTGTTTCACCTTCTAAAGGGGTAAAGCAGGGATTTTAATCCAGCATTGCAACAGTGTATACAAGAATATTTTTATGTCTAGATGTAATAACAGAATAATGGCACTAGGTGGCGCCGCAGACAACACGAAAACACGAAAGTCACAGACTGCAATTATGGCCCCTAATAGAGCCATATAAATTGAAGCTATAAGTGTGCACATTAACATAATGACAATATAATGTATAATAC